>CAXITT010000108.1:561715-624776 GCA_964033795.1 Lymnaea stagnalis | reverse complement strand
TATATATATATATATATATATATATATATATATATATATATATATATATATATATATATATATATATATATATATATATATATATATACATACGATCCAGCTAAACATAACAGGAATTGTGTAACCCATGCATGCTCGAGGAAAACTAGATTTTAATTAGCATCTTCTCTTTTGTTAACCGGTTAAATGTGGAATGATGTAAAACTAAATTATGAATGCGCAAAATTGCATCCCATCCTTTCGAATTGATCCAAAAAATTCCAGGGACGGGCTTAATGAGACCTCTCTCAACACCTACCCCCAGTTTCGTTCGGCGTCCTCGATCTCTTCTCCCTCCGTAATTAAAGAAACAGTACCGAAACATTTTGATATGAAAATAGCGCTGGGTGAACGTAAATACGATGACTTTTTAACAGACAAAATTAAGATTTTCCTTCAGTTTGATATACGGAGTGAAACTAAGTGGGAGTTAAAAGCATACCCCTCAGGGTGCTTTACTACCAGGATGATATTTATGGCTATGTATAACGGTGGCGACGAAATCAGAACTGCCCTAGGCATCAAAATTACTTATCCCGATGCTGACAGATTCCCTGCCCCCCCTCTCCTTGTACCAAACGCCTGAAATATACCCTCATAAAAAAATGTTTAGGCCATAATGCTTTTCATAAAATTACTTAAATAGTGTGTTGTAGACAGCCGTTCCTAGGAAAAGCGGCGCACAGGGCACTAGTAAGACGATTTTCCGCCCCTGTCAATGAGAAGTACATAGTATTTTATCGTTTATTTCATTATTAAGGGCCTATCTTAAGACGATTTTTGCCGCCCCCTTAACTTGGTGAAGGAGTTATGGGCCTTCTCGCCCCCTCCACACGGCCCAGAGTAGATAGAGGGTTAGGGGTCTCGGTGCATTTCTATGCCCAGGGCCTCTCCTTCTTTTATGACGGCCCTTGTTGAACATAATATAGAAACGTGACTCTCAGTGTCGAGTGCTGCTGTGTTATAGTTGAACCTAGACATCGGTGCCATTAGCCTTCTCGCCCCCTCCACACGGCCCAGAGTAGATAGAGGGTTAGGGGTATCGGTGCATTACTATGCCCAGGGCCTCTCCTTCTTTTATGACGGCCCTTGTTGAACATAATATAGAAACGTGACTCTCGGTGTCGAGTGCTGCTGTGTTATAGTTGAACCTAGACATCGGTGCCATTAGCCTTCTCGCCCCCTCCACACGGCCCAGAGTAGATAGAGGGTTAGGGGTCTCGGTGCATTACTATGCCCAGGGCCTCTCCTTCTTTTATGACGGCCCTTGTTGAACATATAGAAACGTGACTCTCAGTGTCGAGTGCTGCTGTGTTATAGTTGAACCTAGACATCGGTGCCATTAGATGTTAAAGGGGTCGAAAAAAATACCCTTGAACCAGTTCTGTGCTAGTACCGATAAGAAAATACAAACGTTAATAGAAACATAAATGTATTTCACAGGTTGGCCCTTCCGTCCTGTTGTATGTCGTCCGGTTGTTGAGGCTCTTCCTTACAGCTGAACATTGTAAGCCGTAGAGCTGTAGCAGCAACACATCCCAGTAAAGCCCAGACCTGTACACCGTGAACACGTTGGATTTGAAAACACCTAAGTAATGAAATTAGCATCGTAGCATACTATTTTATCGGTGTTAGTATGCTCTCGACCCGTGATTAACTTTTGAAGCTGTGTACTATAACTTGGTGATTGTTGGACATTTTTATGAATGGTTTTTAAGTTTAAACCTTTTCAAAGATATTCTGACCACTGTGACCAGTAGTGTACCTGTCGGCCCAGTTGTTTAAAACTGTCCTATCACATGCTGCTGTTTCTATGTCCCGCAGTTCCTGTGTTCCCCTGTCCGTTCCTACAACGGTAACAAGCCACTTATAGTGTGTAACCACGCAAACGCCTACACAGAAGGCCCGCAGTGCAGCCCAGTTCAAGTTCGTCTGGTGTTGACAATCCATCACGAGAATAACAGTAACATGTATCTTCTGAGGCTCGTAATGGCAAAGTCACGATCAAGGCTAGTTAAAGAAGCGTTACTGGTTTTTTTACAAAGTTATTTTTTGCATTAGAGTTAAAGTATGTATAAGTGGGACGTGCTTCGACGTAAGAATAATTTAAAGGGTTGTAATATTAGACTTAAACCGCGGCTATCCATCAGAGATTTGTTTCTTAAACCCTAAGTTATTCATAAATTAGCTGGGGAATACTTTTTTGTATCAAGACTTAAAGTACAATGTCTTGTGTAACGTGTCAGGAGCGAGCCGCTATAATTAAAAGAGATATCTTCAGAATGGGAAGACATAAGATTAAAGAGCAGTCAGAACACACTTTACGAATATTCAGTGACTAAGGAAAAAAATAGATGGGTTGGAGAATGAGAAAAGTAACAGTAACAACATAATAGGGAGAAGGAATACGTGAGATTAGTGGTGGTAAAGAGAATGCAGACTAGATCTAAATTTGCTTCTTTTTTTTTTTTTTTTTTTTTTCCCCCACGAGAAGAATAGAATTTACGTTTAGTATTTTTTAAAGGGGCAGAACATTTAAGGTTAATAAGGTTTGGAACTGTCAGGTTACAGTGAAGAAAACTAATTTAAATGTTTGGAAAATGAGGTAGAAAAAATAAATAGTTCAAAGAAAAAAATTCTGAAAATAGGATATGATGACTGATATAATGATATGAAGCTCAGAGACAGTAATTAAATAGAGAAAGCTAGAATAGACGCAGCCATGGAAATCAGAGAGGCAGAAATAAAAGCAGACAGAATAAAGAGACTGGAGTATTTAGACAATGTAAGCAAGCCTCACGAGGAAACGTAGATGGGGTAATTAGAATTAACTGCAAGTATCTGTTCATTATTGGTATTAGTTATGCTGAGCGTACAGTGAAGGAGATAGAAAATTATTATATGGCAGAAGATGAACTTAAATTCAGATGGAGAACTGAAATAAAGTTTGGGGGAAAAGCAGAAAAGGGATTTAAAGTAAAAAACTGGAGAAAGCAATAAGGAAAAGGGCAGACCATTATTTGAGGTTGTACTGAGTGAGGTTCACGTTAAGCTTGTTTCAAAAAAAAAACAATTTAACTGAGAGAATTACCAAATTTCTGGTAGAACTTAAGTTTCCCGAGGAATTAAATGTTAACTTTACTGAATGAAGGGAGAAGGAAGTGTTGATAGCGTCTATCGACGGAGTAAAGATAGCTGACACTATTTTTTTTTGTTAAGGAGGAGGCTAGGAACAATTTGATAGTCATGGGACATTTTGGTATTTTGCGAGTGATGATATTAAACAACTGTTGACAGATACAGAGAACATTAACTAAATTTAATACGTTATATTTTTAAGATTATTTCAATGATGAGGGTCGTAGAAATAGCTTGAAATAGAAACACAGGACAGTAAAAGAAGAACATGTATAATGTTAAGCAATTTTGTGATGTGATGATTTTTTGCTATAAGATGACATTATTGTAATGTGTGGCATAAGTTAATGTTATACAATTTTGTGTTTTTTACTATACGATAATTGATGTCTTGCCAGTACCAAGATAAGAGATGAAAAGCATTATTTTGTGAAGTGATGCTGCCTCTAGCATTTGGTGTGCGTGACTATTAATGTTAAGTACAGCTGCGTAAATGTAAGATCCAAAAAATGGTCCAAGTAGTAATTGAAAGGGCTGTTCAAGAAGAACCCTGGTCCAGTATTTCGCTGGTTTCTGTAAGAATAGACAAACGCATAAGGAAAGGTAATTTTGTCAACATTACAATAATACATTTGTATTTTTAAAAAAATATATTAAAATATGTACCTAACAATGAGACATGCCCAGATGGCCTTAACCAAGAGCGCAATAAATTGAATGGTAGGACATCCAAACTGATTGTTAGTTGACATTTTTTTTAAAATGAAATGTTGAAAAACATGAAGTAGTTGAGATATTTAGTTGGATTAACATTCAGGATTTTTTTTACCTTTTTATAAACAATGACAAATCATGCAGCTAGGTCTCAAACTAAGACTTACTTTTAAAAAAATGTATTTGATGGTTTTGGAAAATAAAAACAGGCTTTTTCATTCTGCGAGTCCAGAAGTCATTGACAATATGCAGTATGTTTGATTCTATCCTTGTGCGTTATGTCTATTATATGACATATACGTTCCTTGGTGTGGCACGGTTTTACATCCACTCCGAAGTAGTCTCGAGCTTAACTTCCTCCCACCGTTCTTGGGAGTTGTGTGGACGTGGGTCTGAACGACTTTGCTTCCTCTCCGGAGGAGGTGTTGCGTTACCTCACCCCACCGTTCCGGGAGTAGCTCGGACGGGACTGTGTCGGGACGAAACGGTCACCTAGGAGTGGCTTTCTCAAGGCCACATGCTTTTAATCCTCAACAAGTGTTTAGAAAACCCAAGCTTCATATCCATTATCGGCGACACGTCATCATGTTAGTGCACAACTTCCGTTGCGTTGGAAGTCATGCGTTTGGCCGGGGTTTTTTAGCTTCAGGAGGTAACCTCCCTACTGGTCCATCACGCCACGAAGAGGCAATATCCCATGTAACACCACCGAGCCAGTGATGCTGAGCTTCGACCTCACAGTGCTCAGTCTCGTGACTTGTACAATTGTATATCCTTGTGAGACCTTAAGGTTGAATAAGGGGATTTAAAACAGTTTTTGACATCACATGGTCCACAAAAAAGTTATGCCCCTTAACTGACTGGATAAAAATGGCGGTGGCTAGACCAGCAACTTTTAAGGCAGCGCTATGCGACCGTCGATATCAGAAATCCCTTATTAACAAATTTGGAACTCAAAGAAACTCAAGGCGTAACTTAAACTATTTGAAAGATCGGCAATACTCGAACTGAACGACGCCTTTTATGAAAGTAATAAAATGCCACTCAATGTTTTAAAAAAATATTATTTTTTTTTATTGCCGATTTTATAATGAACTAGTTATTAGATCATCGCCACCAATGAAACGTGTCAGGATAAATTTTCAGTATGTTTTCACGCTTCAAAACTAAGAAACATTTTTTTTTTTTTATTTCAGTCTCCACTCAAACTCGATTTTCTTCTAGAAACGATGCTAACTGTGATGTGCATTCAAACATAATAGATTATATTACGTTCTACTGGACTTATTGGAAGATATCCATAGCAGTTTTAAAACTAAGAACTGGTAAAATGCTTTAAAATTTCTCACCAATGCTTGCGTCTTTCTTTCATGGGCATAATATGGCAAGAATAAGTAACAAGCAATAATATTTTGGTGCATGCTAAGCTGGAGTGCAAGGAGACCATGTCCTTACAAGAAAACTAAATTTTCGCTTGGTAGAATATCCAATGCCTAAACCATTTGTCTGTAAGGATATGCTAAAAGAATTCAAAATATAAGATGTTGTAGAAAATGTTTAAAAGAACACATCAAGTTTCATAATAATCGGCCTACCTAGCAGCCAGCACATTGTAACTGTTGGCCTCAGACAAGGACGAACATTTGGAGATTTAATAAATAAATTCACAAGCAGACGTTTACGTTAACCAGTGAACGGCTGATCAGAGGACTGTATAAGACGAAAGTTGAATACTAACTACTGACAACAGACAAGTGATTATTTTTTTCAAATTTTTTGTGTCTCCAAGTCTAGGATTGGGATTTGTAATCACCTTCAGTCGTGCAACGAGCTGATCATCCAATTATCTTTGGATATGAAGGTAAGTTCTTTAAATTATGTATGAAATGCTAATTCTGTAAATGATCTTTCCTGCAGAGTAACAATAAAATCGGATAGGAATAAGATTGAACTTTTCCCGTAAAATAAGACATGTTAGTTGGTGAGACGATGACGTAGCTTCTTGACACTTTATCAAATGGCTTATGACGCCAATCCTGGAATGGCAGTTTCGGTTGTACTTCTAGTTTACTTTGGCATTCCGTTATGCTCTTTTTGTTTCACGGGCTTCGTTGCCCTGTTTGCAAGTTGGAGTGGACATCATCGATGATCTCCCATACACCGATTTTTATGCTTCCCACATGTTCTTTTTGAAAACGTCCATAAATATTAGCCATGTCCGACCAATAAGTCTTGCCACCTCTGCAAACGTCTTCTTCTTCTTCTATATCTTAAGGGCCCACGATCAATTTATTGATCATTTTGGCTCCTATGCATGTAGATGGGATTTGCAATGTTTCTTACAGTAGGTCATTTTTTTAATACTGTGATTTAAGGCTAGACAGGCACATTTTATATAACGTCGTGTCGTAAACGTACCATACTAGAAGGTGCCCCCATTTTGTATGAGTTATTTCCCTCGTATTTATTATCATCCTTGGTCCAGTTCACATCGTACATTCAACCGTGTCAGCAATGCATCGCAGTTAACCCCTCCCCCTCCCCCCCGTACTTCCCCCAAAAACACACAGAGTGAGTTAAACAATGCAATGATATACTTTTTTGGCTGGTTGGGGAGCCTGTCCCGCTCGTACTGCAAAGTGCAAATCCAATGACAATTTAAAGTCCTTCCTTCGTCTGCGGGTCTCTCTTTCTTTTAAACCGATCTCCGATATTTGTGACACCAAAGTTGAGACTACTTTGATGGAAGTCATACGGCTTAATATTTCATTACTTGCCGTAGAGCAAATGTATTGCATTAACAGCAGCAGAGTGAAGATATTGCATTAGGTGAAGTAAAACTAAGGTATTGTATTATTTGCCGTAAAACCAAGCTATTGCATTATTTTTCGTAGACCAAAGCTATTACATTATTTGCCGTAAAACCAAGCTATTGCATTATTTTTAGTAGACCAAAGCTATTACATTATTTGCCGTAAAACCAAGCTATTGCATTATTTTTCGTAGACCAAAGCTATTACATTATTTGCCGTAAAACCAAGCTATTGCATTATTTTTCGTAGACCAAAGCTATTACATTATTTGCCGTAAAACCAAGCTATTGCATTATTTTTCGTAGACCAAAGCTATTACATTATTTGTCGTAAAATCAAGCTATTGCATTATTAGGCGTAGAACCAAGCTGTTGCATTATTTGCGGTCAAAACAAGCTATTAGATTAATAGAAATAGAACCAAATATACCATTTTTTTACTCACATTGTTTACGTCTTTTTAATCAACAGAGATGGTTTAACAAAGCTTTGTCACTCCTAGGTGAATTTTTCCTAAATAATGTAGTGTGTATTAAAATGCAGTAACTATACTTCCAAATTTTTGAAGTTGTTTTTATCGACTAAATTAATGTAAAAAAATAACATTAAACAGTTAAGGGGCGTCTATATATATATATATATATATATATATATATATATATATATATATATATATATTTTAAAAAAACAAATACCACTGACTCACTCACTCACTAATCACACAATCTGAAGAACAACAATTCCTATGAAGTTGATTTTCGTCCTGGAGATTTCTCTTATACTCTAGGTTGTGCACTGATTTTTATTTTTTGTTTAAATTCAGATTTTAAGTTGCCTAAAGGGGCCACATTCCTCGTTTTGTTTCGTAATAATTTTTTTTTTAAATTGTGTTCTCAAATTCCCCTTTTATGTATTTGGCACTGCATTTTAATATTGTAAGGTAACCTTGTTTGCTCTCTGAATACCTTCATCTATATCTGGTAGTCACGAAGGAAGCAACTCAGGTTATAACATTTGATGATTATAATCTTGTTCTCTATTGGGCTGACACTTCGCTTATAATTTTTTTCATCTCGCAACTCTGACTGCCCTTTCTCCTACCGTCGGAGCTCTCCCTGACTGTCCGCTCCTCTGTCCGGCCGAGTTCTTCAGTCCTGTCCAGAGGTCCCTATTTATAAGTCCCAAGCCCATAGAGTTTCTTTCCCAGGTCTGTAATCTGACACGCCCACCCCTTTGATCAGTCGGTCGCTGCTCCCACCCCTGTCGCCTCCAGGTCCGAACCAGTCGTCCCCGGGAAATACCCTGGTCAGATGGGCGGTAACCTTGCTGTGAGATCTGACGCGCCCAGCCCTTTGATCAGTTGGCGCCTCCAGGTCCGAACCCTCCACAATATGCACTACTTTATTTTGCGAATGATGCGCATGCAAAAAGAATATTTCATAGTTACCTTCTTAATTCAACAATTTGGACTGTTCTATCTTTCAATAATTTTGTTTTTTTTATGATGTATCCGATGTCATTATTTCCGTCAACATCAGAATTAAATACTTAAACATTGGTCAAATTTATTTACCATTTGTTTAGAAGTTTTCATGCGCTTTATTTCAATATTTTTGGTGTGAGAGTTTTACAACAATCTAGGACCACCGGAATCGGTGGCGTCGGAATAAGAGCACAGAGGAAGCCAACTGAAAACTTTTCAGGGAAGGGCGTGACAAAAATCCTGGCCTGCACCAGGATGCACTAGCCCTAGTTACGTCACTGACCAGAATCCAAATTTCAATGGCGTCAGAGAAATTTAAAAACGCCTAGCGTGAAACTTCTAAGAGGCAGCTTGAGTGATAAAATTAAGCTTGGCTGGTGTTTCCGCTCGCTGTGAGTGAATCATTTAATTTAAATATGTGACCAGTAGTATGCTATCTTTATTTATTTCATGAGAAATTACATGAAATTTTTTATTTGTTCATCTTCATAATTAAAACATGTGGATTGTATTGTTTTCTTTTTGGTTCTAGTTATTTAACATTTTTTTAAATTAATGAACTTCATATTATACAGGGAGGTAGATATATTTGCTTTCACTTAATTCAGATTATGAAAAGTACAAACATGAAGAGTTCTACGCAGACCAAAACAAAAAGAATGAAAAAAGTCTCTTTGCTCTTCTTCCAAGGTGCCAGAAAGGTTCTGAAGTTAACACGAGATACAAGTTCAAGAATAAGGTCAACGTGAATTGGTTTGTCTTTTTTTTTTTGAGGGGATCTATCACAAAGTCGGGCATGTTATTTGGAAAGCCATGCAATGGATATTTCGATAAGTACCGGAAGCTGGGTAAAACCTGCTTCTTATTCCATATATTAAGGGCCAACGATCAATGTATTGATCATTGTAGCTGCTATGTATATAGATGCATTTACAATATTTCTGTGACTGGTACTGAAGAGGATATTTCACTGGTTGCAAGGGCTATTCAGCGAGAGTATCATGAACTGGGGTTCGGAAGGCCTGAGGCAATAGACGGAAATGTGTCAAGTATCTTCGCACCAACTGTTCCTTTTGGAAGCATGTTCAAGTCCCTGATTGTCTTTGGCAGGAATGAGCCGTTACCTTGCCAACATCTCCTGAAAATCCCATTATCCTAATTGAAGAATAAATTTTGTGAGATTATCATCCTTTAAATAACTTTTGAGCTGAACCCTCAAGTTGTTTCACATGGATCGGACTTGAATTCATTTCCATATGTAGGATGTCTTAAGAGAGGTTATGACCTCATCAGAAATACGGTGAACCTCTGCTTGAAGTCACCGGCAATGAGTATTAAAAAATGCCTACCTGAACGCGTTCGATATAGACCCGTACACTTGGGAAGAATCTTGGTGTTTCTCTGTAAACAAGGTTCTACAACATAACGCCTATAGAACAGCGGATGCAAGGTACAAAAGACATGCTTGAAACGCCTGAACTAACTCTGCATCTTGAGATGTCCCATTCATCCCGTGCACTTTTCTGCACAAGAATATTTCATGCCAGAATCGGTCACATCAGCCATCTGTGCATTCACAACCGAGTTCACAAAGTACGATGTGTGTGGTGGTTATGGTCATTTCATTTGATGAACTATATAATCACAAATATAAAACATTGACTTCTCCAGCTGTCTTTAAAGCTTCTGGCCAATGCTTCTAGCGCCATAATGCACTCATCCCAAACAAACAACTGTGCCTGTGCTGTAGTAATTTTTCTCAAAAGTTTGCTCAGTGGATTCTCAGATTTGATTTCGTTTTAGATGTGCTGTGACGTCAGACTGAGCTGTCTTTTCAACGTCACAGCACATGTGCTGCTCTACACGAGAAATTGACAGGAATCTTAAAGTTCTTTTATTTTCTTATGTTATCAAGAAAGACTTAAATTTTAAAACGTTTTCCTTATTTAATCTGAAGTGTCAAGGTAAAAAATGTCACCAATCTGAACACGTGCTAGATTCGAATTCGTTTGCCGTTGTATTGTTTTTAAATCACTATAACGTTGTTTCAGGTATTCAGATTCACATTGACTCAGGGCTCATGACTCTGATTGATGAACTGTTCACACACATATATCTCATATAAAACAATAGTTTCATTCCTAAAGTTAAGAAATATATGCAGAAAGATTGGATAAAATGATGAAACTCCGGAAATACTTAAAGCTAACACAGCAATTATATCAATGACAACAAAAATAAATGTACAGTTATTGATTAATACACATTTTATTGTATTTGAAAGGTATAATATTTTTATTTATAATCGTTGTATGCAAGCTAAATACAAGTTGTTAATATGGTGGGTTTGCTCTCTACTTTCCAACGTATATACTTATGTTGTACTTTATTTTTTCTAAAATAAAGTCTAATATTGAAAGTATAAAGATTGACCTGTTTATTTACATACACTTTATCTTGTATCAATTTCATAATTATAATTGTAAAAAAATGTTTTTCAATGAATCTTTGAAATGCAATACATCAGTTTACTTTTTAGAGTCTTGCATAGTTTACAAAAGAAAAATCATATGATAAGCAAATAGGCTAACGTTTTCATTTTAAAAATTGTTTCAAAGTCTTTGGTATTTAGAAATAAGTTAACGTTTATCTTTTTAAAAAAAGAATCCCCTTTTTTCACCCAGCGCCATATTGATCAGTGAATAAAGTAAGCAGAACCGGAACTTAATTTTTGTTTCTATGACATTTTTAAGCGATTTTTTGAACTAAATCCTCTGTTTAAAAAGGAGATTAATTTATTTCAACACATATTAACACTTACAAAAAACAACAGATTTTTAATAATACTCGTGTGTTTTTTCAGTAACTGTTAAAATTTGAACCTCAAGTCAGTGTTATTTATTATGTCACTGTTCCAATGTATTAAACAGAAAAGAACATAACATACAATATTTTAGATTGCATGAAGTAAAAAAAATGACATTATTCGAACAGAATTACTAATCATTTTACTAGCTAAAAATCATTATTTGGCTTTAAATTAACATGTTATCTAAATAAGTATTAATATTTCTCTATTTCAGTTGGTTACTTTGGTATATTAATAATATTTTCATTCAATTAGATAATCTGGAGATTAATTTAGATAAATAAAAAAATAAAATGAAATTTGAGGGCAATATTAATTCATTTCTTGTGACACACAAGTTTTATACCTTCATTTTCAATATTTGAAATCTCTTTGGTCAATGACACATCAGCATGAGGTATAATTACACTAACAATAAAAAACATATATTTTTTAACATTGTGTTTTTTCTCAACAAACATACAGGCTTGTGTTCAAATCATGTTGTTTCATGAAATAAACAGTTATACAGTCAGCAGTTAGGAAAATGTTTCTTTAAGCTGTTAGACAGTCGGCCTAATGAAAATTTCCTTCATTTTCATTATTACGGCAGTCCTTGGAGAGTCTATTTTTATGTCAATTCTATTTATCATCCTAATCAACTATTAAATATATAAATATACAATAAGGTGTGCTTTGTTTTTAATTTTTAAATTATGAAGTTTTAGAAATTTTTTATTTATGACAGCATTCAAGTATTTGAGTAAATATTGTCACTGTCCAAACTCTTTGAATTGTCCAAGTTGTTGGCCACAGACAAGTTCATCTGTTGATAGTCTCCAAAGTTAGTGTAGGATGACGTAGACTCAGTGTAACGGTGTAACACTTGGTAGAGTATTCTGTACTGATCCTGATGGACAAAGAACAAAATAGATACCCAAATATCCCTCATTGCTTCTTTGCATAGACAGCAATGTCCAAGTGTATGTGAGCTGAATCATTGCTTCTTTGCATAGACAGCAATGTCCAAGTGTATGTGAGCTGAATTATTGCTTCTTTGCATAGACAGCAATGTCCAAGTGTATGTGAGCTGAATCATTGCTTCTTTGCATAGACAGCAATGTCCAAGTGTATGTGAGCTGAATTATTGCTTCTTTGCATAGACAGCAATGTCCAAGTGTATGTGAGCTGAATCATTGCTTCTTTGCATAGACAGCAATGTCCAAGTTTATGTGAGCTGAATTATTGCTTCTTTGCATAGACAGCAATGTCCAAGTGTATGTGAGCTGAATCATTGCTTCTTTGCATAGACAGCAATGTCCAAGTGTATGTGAGCTGAATCATTGCTTCTTTGCATAGACAGCAATGTCCAAGTGTATGTGAGTTGAATCATTGCTTCTTTGCATAGACAGCAATGCCCAAGTGTATGTGAGCTGAATTATTGCTTCTTTGCATAGACAGCAATGCCCAAGTGTATGTGAGCCGAATACAATAAAAAATTAAAGAACAGTATCATCTTTTTAAACAAAATTTAAAACGTGTTACTGAAAACTTCTTCAGCACCTTTTTTGTTAGCGTTAGAACCCTCAAAAATCGCCCATGCATTTTAGCGCCCCTATCCGCCCTAGACTATACCATCTCCCAGTGCCATACTTACTTATTTAAATCTAATACAAATCATGATTAATGTGTCGAATGAATAGATGTTTATTGAAGTATAATTGTGCAATGAACAATACAATTTAAACTTTTTTTTACAGATAAAATTGTGTCAAACAGAATCAAAGATTGGTTCAAAGATGGGAGATTTATGTTGGTGCACTTAACAAATATTATGAGATAAAAGATTTAGGGCCTAGGAGATTTTCAAATATTTCGTTAGTAATTTCTATTATTGAGAATATACCCGGGATTGCACTTGCAAGGCCATCCTGGTGGGACCCCAAACCTGTTGGAACCCATTCTGACCCCGATCCCAGCTCAGTCCCGTGTCCGATGTGATCCCGTTCCAGGTGGGATTCCGTTTTCTTGTTGCTCCGGATCCAGGGGAATCCAGTTCTGGGTCCCATACCATCGGTATCTAGATCACAGTGGGATTCCGATCGTGGTTAAATCCAACCTACCAGTGGGGTCCCAAACCAGATGGAATCCCGATCTAGGTGGATCTCTATCACGTAGGCTACCGATCTCGTTAGGATACCGTACTCTATGGGATCCCGTTCCACATAGGGACCCTCTTTTCTAATGTTATCCCGCTTCCCGATTAGGATCCCAATCCCAGTTGAATACCGTTACACGATTGCATTGCTTAGCCGATTTGTTCCAGTTTTATGTTGGATCTCGTTCCCAATTAGGAGTCTGTTCCTCTATGGGATCATGCTCAGTGCAATTTTGATTCGAATACGATTTTAAACTAAAATCCCCGTAGAACAATATCGACTTCATATCCTCCATTAAACTTGTAAAAAAATATCTTTTTTACATAATTATTTCTCACATGGTAAATATTATACAACTGAATTGTACTACTATAACTTTAGTAGATTTAAATTGAAATAAGAGCCCAAAAGAAACCCATTTAATAAAGTACCGCTTTAGTTATGTCTGAAATGGGGGGGGGGGGGGCCCTTTGTAAATCATTCAGATAAATTATAGAGTTTAAATGTGAAATGTGTCTCATTGAAATCGGCTTCAAAATGCCATAATTATAGCTTTTTTAAACTGTCGAACTTTCTAGAAAATTCTAGAGGGAACCTGAATGCATTGGATATTATTAGTTTTAAATCCACCAATATTTCAATATGGAGCAAGAAAGGGTATTGCTACAAAGTTAAGCCTATTTCACTCAATTCACATAGAACCTGTATTGTTGTATAAACCTATTGGTAAATAGCATATTATAGATATCAGTGATAGCACTGTATATTTCATCAACATCTGAGTATAGACACTAAGGGTGTCAGTATTAGCACTGTATATTTCCAAAATATTCATTGTGAATTGTGCATGTCCTTTCCACCTACTTTGGGCAGCTTTGAATGAGTTGCAAAAGTTATTTTTAAACTAGCCATCTCTTTGTGGGGGAAGTATTTAAAGTATCAGGGTATAATTTGAAAAAAGGTTTGTGAAGCAAGGCATAAATACACGTTATAATGCTCAAATACAATTTAACATAGCATAGAATAAGCATTGCAACGTTATTTTATCATTGATTTTCACTTGCAAACCATCGTTTATGTTAGCCATGTGGGTACTTTTGTTAAATGAACACCATCGGCATATTTTAAAGCTCAGTAATGAAATAACTCTACACTAAATCCTTAACACGTTATCTTTAAAAAAAAAATCTTTATTTTAATATCACTTAAGTGTGTATTATTATATTTAGCTTGAACTATGTGTAAATAATCTTTGTACCCACCCCACCACTTAACTTTTACAAGGCTAACCATGGACGGCAGCCAGCAAGATCGTTTATCGGTCAGAGGAGGGGAATTAGTCAGGGTAGAATAATTTAAAAAAATATGTTTTGAGTGCAGTTTTGAAGGCCTGGGTGGTTGGTATATTGCGGATATGTAGTGGCAAAGAATACCATTGTTTGGGGGCACAGAAAGAGAAAGATCGTTCACCATATGTTTTAGTGTGTGCCTTGGGAATGGACAGAATACGCGTGTCTGCAGAGGAGCGAAGCTGTCAAAGGTGTGAATAGGCGTCTAGCGAAATCTGTTACTAAGTGCTTAGTGAATCACCTAATACAACAGACTTTGAAAAAACGTTTGTGCTCATAGATAAGAAGTATACATATTACCATTCAAGCTTTATGTATTTTTACACGAACCACATTTTACACCATTTAAACAATGAAAATTTCTGATCAACTGCGAGGCCGTCTTAATTAATTCTCCCAAGAGCCCCCCGTTGATGAACGCATAGCCATCGCCGCCTCTTGGAGCATATCTGCTTATTTGATCTTAACTTAATAAATTGAACTTACATTTCTTATAAAAAATATGTACATAATTGAAGTCTACTTATTTGACTACATCTCAATTGAATTTAATATTTTCAAACTTAATCCTAGTGAGTTGATAATTATAGATGTTTCTGATCAAGTCCACTCTAATAAAAAAAAAATTACGTACTAAAATATAAGAATCAAGTATGTCAAACAAGGTTTAAAGTAAATCCTGAAAAAAAAAGCCCTGTGCAGCGAAAAAACAGATATTTACATTAAAATTTAGCTGAAATGTTGTACGAGATATTTTATCTGAAATTTTGTATCCGAGGTATTTATTAAAAATTTTGTATCCAAGATATTTTATCTGACACTTTTTATCAAAGATATCTTATCTGGAATTTTGCATCCGAGATATTTGATAGGAAATGTTGTATCCGAGATGCACAGCGAGAAGAATGTGTCGAGATGTTCGTTGTTTTTCTTCGTCTTTGCTTTCAGGTTTTCACAAACTTCTAGTTCAACATTTCCTTTTACATTAACATGATTGTATTTGCTCCCCACTTAATTTCATATTGATAATAAGATGGATTTATCATGTTCTGAAAATAAATAGTATTGCATTAAGCAGGGCCGACGCTAGGAGGGTGCGGGGCCTTGGGCAAATTGAATTTTGCCGAGCCGTTGACGTTATATATTCCGCAGATAGGATATTAAGACACGTTATAGTCGTAATCGAAGGGAGAGTATCGGACCATGACTGACCTTCAGACCATTTGACTATCTAATAACTCCGAATATTGTGTTGACTGGATGAGCAAATATTAGTAGGCTTATGTACATTATAAATATACTACGGCAACGAGCGGGGCCCCGCGTTCCAGCAAACGCGGGGCTGTGGGCAGCCACCCACTTCCCCATCCCCTACCACCGGCCCTGCATTAAGGATACTCGACACGAACATATATTGAAACTAGAAGGATGTTCCTCATTTTATTTATCAGCCGTTTTTCTCGTTACTGAGTTAATTTTCGAGTTGAATGTCATGACATCTTTCACAATATCATAGTCATCTCCTGGAAATGAAAAAAAAAGCAAAATGTAAATATCGGGACGAAACAACCTTCATTTATTTTAAATTACAACTTTATATGTTTACAACTATAAATATACATGATAAGGCAACACGTAGAGATACAGTAAAATGGCCACGCTTTAACGCAAATGCCCATACAAAGCTGTCATGAAAATGCTCCCTAACATTCGTATATTCATTCACACATTATATTTTTGTTTCAAAGTCATTATAAAACAAAAAATTATAGATATATACATTCCCTTGAAGTACCATCACAAAAGCATTAAAAACTAATCCAAATTCAACACCACGTAGCTCACTAAACACAATATTTCTACAAAATCACATTTTTAAAATGAAATCAGCCAAATCCTTATTATTTTTTTCAAAACTCACAATAGTATTGCTCAGAGTGTCGTAAAATTTACGATTTATCTTACGCCGTTATTAACGCTATCCAATGGACAACCATGATTATGTTATACTTAGTTTTTACAACATTTTGAAAATTATATTTTATTAAATATTTCTTAATAAAAAATTAAAATAATAATTAACTTACCAGTCTTTTCTACTGTATTATATGGATGATCATTTGGTTGTATGGGATCTACATGATCATAATGGCTGTCTGTTGCACCACGTGGTTTTGGTGGAGCCTTTTTTCGTCTTTTAAACCAAATGTATAGGACAATACAAATGATGACATCAGCAGCTATCGTAACACCAATTCCTATACCGATTCCACTGCCAAGTCCAGAATTATATGCTGTTTGTGATAAAGATTTGAAACAGCTAAATAATTATGTAAAGTACAGAAGTATTAATTTAATACATTATTTCGTTTAAAAATCAGCCGTTTAATAAATATTACGTAATAAAGCCTAATAGAAAGAATTTGGGGAAGTACAAATTGATCGATATCAACACTCGTGAGATTAACAATTAACAATCTACTCATAATATTAATTCGAAATTAAAAACGTTATTCTACGAAATTTAAGTTCTGTTATGCTACACATTTTGATTCAATATAATGATAAATGAAATGGTTTTGTAAAATACTCATTAGCACGAACACACACAACAAATAGCCAGACACATAAAAAGATCCACGGACCGAATGAATGAGAGAGAAGCAGCATGACAGATAGGCACCAGACTGAATAAAAGACAAACAGAATGGCATACACACAAAAAAGACACAAAGAGGTATTCATTCGGACAGAAAGATAAATAGATTCAGACTGTCAGACAGATGGATAGATGGACAGAAAAAAGGATTCACCGAAGAATGGACGGACATAGAGACTCCTTATTGGGCGGATTTATGTACTGATTGATTGAGTGATGAAGTAACTATAAACGATTAATTGGGATGATGGTAATAATATATAATTCAATGTGTTATATAATTTCTTTATGAAAAAAAGGATAAATACCTGCTGTATAGTCCAACTGGGTTGTAGCTTATTAAGGGAAAAATATCAAATGTCTTTATTAAAATTTCAATTTGGACAAATGTTTCATCATTTAAGCGTAATCAGCATGATAATAGTTTTTCTTTTTTTGTTTTTTTAAATTTCTTCTACCTTCTAGAGCTATTTCTGTCAAGAAAAACAAGACAATTTTTATTCGGAGCATCCACTATGATAAAACCAAAATCATTTACAGTAACGATAGTATATAGAAAAGCTAAGCTATTAACTTCATATTATTCATTCTGGAAAATCAAAAACGTATAATTGACAATCTTTTGTCACATCAGACCTGAAACTGATAATAAGCATTTTTTATGGGGACCACAAAAGCTTTGAAGACAGGACGTACGTATCAAAGCTAAGTATTTCCATATTCACAATAGGGAATTGGAATGTGACGCAAACAAAGTTGTCTAGGATTGTGTTCCCTACAGAAAACCAACCTGTTGCCTCTATAAGGCCAATGTGTTAAAACTAAACACAACTTGTTGACCTCTCTAAGGCTTATACGTTAAAACTAAACAACGCATGTCATCGCAGCGCGTTATTTAGGGCCTGGATTCACAAGAATTTTAAAAGACATTCCAAATTTTATAGCACAGTGTACATGATATTTAAATAACTAAAACAAATAGATAAGAAATAAATAAATAAGTGCCATGTTTATATTCCTTACCATCTAGACAAAGTTTGTCATTGTTACCAGCCTCACATCCATAATCACAGATCCCATTAGCAAAATTACACGTTTTGTTGAGACAGTGATCACTGCAGCGCTTTAGACACTTGCTCCCCCATGTCAGTTTTGGACATTCTAATAAAATAGTTGTTTAAGTGTTTTGAGAATTATTAAAAGCAAAATATTGATTTTTTTTTTAAAACATCAGATAAAATTATGTAAGAAACAATGTTTTCCAATATTATTACAGCATTATAACCACATTATAATTATTATTTTAATAAAACTCTATGTCACTTTACTTCTGGAATTCAGTCTATTGTAATTCATGAAATCGTCAGTTTCATGTCGTAACATTAAAAGGATCTACAACGTCAATCAAATTAATTTTAAATAGATATCAAGGGATTGAAATTGATGGTTGAAGTCAAATTATACAACCATAAAATTTGGTTTTTCAGATTTGCTCTAGTGCGCATCCAGTATTTGATATATGTTGTCATAATTTGATTCGTAGACCATACAAAAAAAAAAAAGATTAAATTATTTTGTGCTCAGTCTCATTGCAATCAATAGCAATCTTAGATTACTTAAATGAACAGCCATTAATGTTAACATGAAGTTACTTTTAAAACCATATTCCTTAAAGGTATATTTTAATAGCCTCAAATACAGATTGAACAGAGTTTTGACACATTTACTTTCATTAAAAGCAAGTCAGTAGTTGGCCTTTTCATTATAAACTAATCAAATAGCTGACTTTTTTTATTCAGTGATGTATTTTAATTTTTTAAAATCAAAATAGGATACTTTTTAAAACATTTTTTTTTTCCGCGGGCTCATTTCGACTAATTAATATTATATCTTGAAGATAAGTATGTTCCATAAAATAATGAGGCACAGACAGTATTGTAACGACTTATCTTTTTGTTTCCAGTTTGCTTTTTTGTTTCACTTTAAGAAGATAAGACTTTCTTCTCATATGATCATCTTTTCACACATACTTACGGACTGTACACATATCTTCCAAGTACCCAGGCTCACAGCCGCTATCACATCTACCGTTGGTTACATTACAAGTGTTGTCCAAACAGTGGTCACTGCAGTTATATTGACAGTTTTTGCCCCATGTGGCTGATGGGCAAGCTAACAAGAAACAAAATGTACAATACTAAATAACTTCCTCTGTCGCATTCTTAAATTCAATATTAATATAATTTATATATACGGCGTAATATTTTTCAAAGAAATGTCCTAAATTTATCCATGTGCTAAGGTAAAAAAAAGTTGTAAGGATGTGGTTGAAATGACACGTATTTTTAGAAATATTTTTCAATTAATTTAATTATATGTTATTTAATGTATTAATGTATGCTCTTCAGTTATGCCATTTAAATATTTCAAAAATATTTTATCATATAAGTATAATGTGTTTAAACTTAGGAAATTCTTGGAAAACAAGTTTCATTCGATGTATAGCTTAAGTTTGCAATTCTATACCATTTAATGAAATTAAATAACCCATAAAAACCAATTTTACATAAATAATCCTTCATATGCATTTTAAATTGTTTATATTAATATTCTATATTCATACTAGCTTTTACACCGAATATTTATTTCACCATTTCAGAAAAATTATATAAAATATTAAGTACCAAACGCACTTGCCTGTTTTTTTTTTTAAAGAAGATTATTTAGCTCAGTTATCTGGAATTTTATTTAACAAAATCAGTCACACCATATATCCTTAAACTTCCCCACTGGAAAATCGGAGAAACTAATTTTTCGATGTTTTGAATGAAAATGTCATAGTATATTTTATTATTTGCCGCTCGACAGTTTAACAGGAAGTGGGTCAAATATCCGTCTGAAGATTTCGCCAGCAAGAAAAGCACGAACAAAAGCGAAGGTAATATAAGTTAATGCAAAGGATATTAAAAAAAAACTCATTGTACAACTAAAGGCAAAAAATACTAACGAATTGTGCAATTATCCGATATGTATCCATCTTTACATCCATTAATACAAACGCCATTCGTTGTGTTGCACGTTCTTTCAAGACATTGTTCACTACATTTAGATAAGCAATTTTGGCCCCATGTTAAGTCGGGACACGATGGTATGGAAATATTGGAAAGTCATTATATAAAAAATATTTTGACTGCGAACATAAATTTTACAACAACTATTTTGTATCTTTAAATGTGTTTAGAAATCATGATATTTTTAAATGATATAAACTTTTATATTGATTTAAGGACATTAGTTCTGATTATGATGTTAATAAAAGTATTATCAAAATAACTCTACGAGAAAACTTAATTGTTTATATTGAATTAAGTATATTTTAGAACTATGTTTTTTTTAAAATTAAAACCACAATAAAAACACAGAAGATGATCTTGAGCAGGGTCACGGAATGGCTTATAACTAACATTATTTTTATATGTGAAAAAGTATATACTTAAGTTGTTGCTTTATATACCTAATTTGAAAATATCAATTTTAGGCTGTCATCTTCACATTCTGCCATTTGTTTGATTCTACCGAAGAAACAGCTATTAATTGATAATTTGTATTTCATTCATTTATCCCCAGAATTTTTAGTCCTCTCAACAACACGTATTTTGTTGTCTATGTCCTATATTCTCCCAACACCACCCGAGCTGTTGGTGTCCTAATTTTTCCCATCAGTTCCTGAACTGTTGGTGTCCTATATTCTCCCACCAGTTCCTTAGCTGTTAACATCCTATATTCTCCCACAATGTCCTCAGCTGTTAATTTCCTATATTCTCCCACAAAGTTCTTAGCTGTTTGTGTCTTATATTATCCCTCCAGTTCCTTAGCTGTTGATGTCCTATATTCATCCACCTTTTCCTTAGTTGTTTCTTTCCTATATTATCCCAACTTTTCCTTTGATGTACTTGTTCTATGTTCAGGAAACATGTCCTTAAATTCCCCCGTCACATTTCAACTCCAACAATGCAAGTGTTTCTCCCCAATAATTCCTCGCTATTAATTTTATTAATAAATACCGAGGACTGTTCAATATCTCGCACCTCAGTTTTTTTTTTTTTTTTTTTTTTTTCTGGCATCCTTCCGTAACAATATGACGATGGAGTGGGCTTCGGAGGACGAAATCCACATGGCCTGGGATTATACTTCAAGGATTATAAGCTGGTTCCCAATAGCAAATCGCCTCTCTCCACGCCTCTGGATAACCCAAGGGAACATCAACCTCAGTGCTAAGAGCAAGGTAAAATAGATCCTAATTTGTTTGCTGACGATGCCGCCTTAACATCGCACACAGAAGAAGGTATTCCGCAACAAACGCATTATTTTTAGTTAACCGCATCATCAATGCATCTAAATATTTTGTATTGACCATATTTTCACAGGAAAAAATATCATTATGCCAGTAGGAGAGTCTCCTTCAAAAAAAAAAAAATCTATTGAGGTCCATAATCTGTCAGTTGTTGATAATTTCAAATATCTCTAGTACAATCTCCGTTGGAAAGAGTTGAATATCTGGGATTGCAAAAGCAGATGAAACTATGGCTAATCTGAATAAGCGCGTGTGGAATAATCTTTAACTAAATAAAGCATGTGCTTAGAACGATTCTATTTGGCAGAGAAGTTTGGGCTTCATATTCTAGTCATTAGCGAAAAATCAAAAGCTTTCATCATCGACCTCATCGTCGCATTTTTCGAAATTCGAACGTAGGCCAATGTGCCTAAAAACAGCGGTTTTGGAATTTGCCAAAATGAGTAGCCTATTCTCAGCTCGAAGCATGAGGGACTTTCGCTGGTTATGCAATGTCAGAAGAATGGAGGAAGACCGTATACAAAATTATCTAACGTATGGAGAGCTTGGAAAAATGGCCTAGACTTTTTGGACAGCATCAGCTGCAATTTAAGTAGTTTTGCAAAGAAATTTAAAAAAAAAAAAGATGGGAGAAGCAAACATAAAAAATTTACGAATGGGGGGTCAACGCTGAGCACCTTTCCAGCTGGGAAATAACATTGTATGAAGATGTTAAAAGGGCAGGAGATTCGTGAAACAAAACCCTTGCAACAAAAAGGGCATTACGGTACGAAAGGCCCAATTTATCCAGGAGTCAAGGTTCTCATGCGGAAAAAACAGCTGAGACTGCCATTAAGAGATCGGCCTCCTAAGCCATTATTTCAAGTGGGCATAGCTGTCACAACATCTCGAAAAGACGGAGGGTTGTCATATATAAATATATATATATATATATATATATATATATATATATATTTATATATACAGAAGGTTGTTTCTAAAGTGATATCTAAAACTATTTCTTGCATCATTATAGTTCAAATTATATGCCGATTCTCATTCTTTATAATTAAAAGACGGAGTGTTGTCATATATAAATATATATATATATATATATATATATATATATATATATTTATATATACAGAAGGTTGTTCCTAAAGTGATATCTAAAACTATTTCTTGCATCATTATAGTTCAAATTATATGCCGATTCTCATTCTTTATAATGTTTGTTAGTGTTAAAAAAATTATATTTGTTCTCAAAATGTCGATATTGGTGAAATTTATTTTAAAAAATCGAAAATGTTTTTACTACATTACGTTTCTTCACTGCTCACTTTGATTACACGTGTTCTTGAAATATCCGGCTTCACATCCATTAACACAGGTACCATCAATTTTATCACATGCCTTATCAACGCAGTGACTGCTGCAGTTATTGGAACATTTAGAGCCCCAGGTCAATTTGGGACACTCTGGTTGGAAAAAAAAATGTTTTTTTAAATGTAATCCTTTGTATAAATAAGAATACAATCATATTAATATTTCTTCTATTTCATACATCCTACAACAGCAAAAAATTAAAATGAGATTGTCAATTCATTCTTGACATTTCGTCTTATATAATAAACAAATCTTTTTGATGTTAAAAACATGAATAGTTTTGTTACCAAATACTTGAACAAATAATATTTAATTTATTTTATATAATTGATGCACAATTGTTAAGTATAACAATTTTTAAGCTTTGGCTGTGCAATTTTAATTTTAAAAAATAAAAATTTTAATCCTTTAAAAAATCAGTGAATTATTTTTTTAGGGGGGTGGGGGTTGGGGAGGGGGCGTGGTTAACAACATACAAAATATGATGGAAACTTATTCTATGTTTCATATTGTATTCACTAAAAGTGGGGCCGCAGACTGTTTTCAGACCGAGGTAGAAATTTTGTAGGTCATGTCGGTCCGCATAGCCTTCTGGATCTCATCGGCCTTGTCGCTAAACCATGTATTCTGCATTAGACGCAGTTTCTGCTGCACCGCTCTTCTTATACTTTGGCACACACCTTTCTTTTGGACTGTCCTCTGGTTGTTTAGGGAAGCGTGGTGGAGACGGTGTTTTTCAATGAGCAGTTGCTTGATTACGTCACAGCTATCATCAAACCTGTCCTTATGTCTTATTCGAGCTTGGGCATAGAAAATCCATGGCAGTGTTGTACAACAGCGATCTAAGTGATGCCGAGTTTGCTTCAACGCTGTCATTTCCAATAGTGTGGAATCCTCGTAGAACATGGTTTTTACTTCATCTGGACTTGTCGTTGGAGCATAGCAGCTTATAATGGTAAGATGTGTTCCTCCATTTACAAGAGGGAGTTTCGTAGTCATCATCCTATCGTTGACTGCTTTCAGAAGACCAGCAAGCATGTTTCACATTGTAGTCTTGATAGCTTGAACAAGGAAAGCGGTCTGCTTGCGGGCAGAAGAAGCGTTTTAAAGACAACCGAAAAGCCTAACGGAAAGCGTGCAACATAAACCCAGACACGTAGAAGAAAAAAGAAAAGAAGCGAAATCATGGCGTTTCACTTTACACAGGAGCTCAATGCAACAGGAAGTTGGCAGAATAGCGGCTGCAGAGCGCAAGAGACATACCGTGAAGGCCCGGTCTGACTCTGCTCCCGAAGATGCGCCATCATTCCCTGCACCTACTGCACAAGAAATTTCATTCCGAAATCGGTCTCATTAGCCATCTGCGAATCCACAGACAGAAACAGCACAAACCTGATGCTTAAAGTCGTCATGGTCGACTCCTTATTGATAAACAACATCCACTAAAACCTTATTGCTGCTTTTGATATCTCCACTTTGTTCGTTGTGTGAAATTTTTAAACGCCATTTTTATTTGATACCATGATATTGTTATCAAAAAGCTGACTTTGAAACGTGATTTTTTTTTAAAACTAGATATGTTTCTTTTCATATAATTTTAAATTCAAAATAAACTTCGGTGTGACTGTATGCATGTATGTGAGTATGTTTATTTACTATTTTATAACAGTAAAACAAAATGATGTATCGCGGTGAAATTTAACTCCCCCTCTTCCTGTCTCCCCACCTCCCCCTCAGGCCGAGAAAAGACGATATATTTATTAAATGAACTCATGAAATATTTAAAAAAAATAGAAATTCAGGATTTAACAGGCGCACACGAACATTATGAGGGTTTCTTCAATTTTTTCTTTTAAATTATTCAAATGTCCGAGGTTTAAAATATGTATAGCATGTAAATGTGTTTAGATTAGCAAAATATGGTGTTGAAATGTTACCCCTGCAGAGCATAAATGGTGGTCTATGGGGGAAATTCATGGGGATCGTTTAAATTGTTTTATATAAAAGCCATAGCTTTTTTTTTTTTTACATTTGATATAAGCCCAGACGAAATCGTTGCATTGAGACTGTTGTTAGAAAGAAAGCAGATATTATGTTCATAAACTTTTTCTGCTTTTTCTTTTTCTGTTGCCACATATCTTTTTTTTTATATATTAAAATTCCTCTTTAATAAGAAATATTTTAAATGACAATTTGTAATCCTTACTGATCTGTCATTTCTTATCAGATCATATTTAAAAAATTATACTAAATTTTTAAAACAATTTATCGGACAGAAAATGAGAAAAATGAATTTTTAAAAATTAGATATACTTTTTAATAAAATTATTTTGAAAAATTAAACTTTCATTTGAAGAAAAAAAACTAGTTGCAAAAATTAATAAATAGTCTTTCAACTTAAGCAAACCGTTATATTAATAAGCAAAAACTTCATGTCAAATTATGAAAAAAAAATTAAGGGAGAAATATGCAACTGCTCCCCGCAACAACAAAAAACTCACAAAAAACATCATCATATCTGGCATACAAAACAAAGTACTTTAACATTATCATTATAAATTAAACTCAAAATAACATAATAAGAATTGGAACATCATATTTCGACTTTTATGCCATATCCTATCATATTTATTTGCAATAGATCATAATAATAATAATTATAAAGTTTATTTAAATATCAGGTTTTTTCCACAAAGGCTCAAAGAGCGATACAAAGTTAACCATATTAAAAGAGAAATAAAAAAAATCGATATTATACCACATTGAAATACAAAATGCAACATTACAAAAAACAACTTACGAAAATACCTATTCTAATTCTTTCATCCCTTGCAAACATAATCAACACAGGCCAATATACATCTAGGAGATAATAGCCAGCTGGAAAAGATGGTAGACACCATCAACCCAACAGCTTTTGCGAAATAGATGTGTTTTCAAATCGGGTTTGAAAGACTCCAGTGTCTGGCTGTTTCTGAAACGATCAGGAAGTGTGTTCAAAATTGTTGGGCCAGCAAATGCCAACGTGCGCCTTCCGTAATTCTCAAAGCGAACACGAGGTATCAAGAGTTTGCCACTATCGGATGAGCGGAGTTCTCTAGTGGGTACATAAGTCCTCATCAACGCTTTGATATAGGACGGCGCCAGGTCATGCAAGCAGCTGTAGCACATAGTTTCAATTTTGTACTTATGCCAGCGTGGACAGGCAGCCAATGCAACTCTCTCGGAAGTGTTTTAACATGGTCAAATTTGCATTTGCGAAGAAACGATGCGAGCCGCATTATTCTGTGCTTTTTTAAATTGATCCAGGAGCGTAGCTGGAAGACCCACCATAAGAGCATTGTAGTGGTCCCTATATGATAGCACGAATGCAGACATCAGCCTCTTGGTTGCATCAAACGTTAGGTCTGATTGACTCAGTTTAAGCAGCTCTAGAAAAATCACCTTGCAAATCATGTTAATGTTATTTTAAATAGTTAGTGTTCTATCCAAGTATACACCCATGTTTCGCACTGTTTGTTCAAACTCATCTGTATTACTGAGAGACTAAGGGATAGTTTGTTATTTAAAGATTTTAGCTTTTGAGCGGTAGCAATGGGTATCAGCTCGGTTTTTTCACCGTTCAATTTGAGCATATTTATGTTCATCCAGGGTGGAGGAGGGGTTGGTTACTTTGCCCAAATAATCTAAAATTGGGCAATTTACAATTTTTTTTTAAATTATAGGATATGTCGTATATAAAATCAAACATTAATGAATAAAAATGTATTTATTAGAAATCACTTTTTCTACTGCATTAACGTGTGCAATTCTTATGCTATTCTTATGCTATTCTTATGCTATTCTTATGCTATTCTTATGCTATTCTTATGCTATTCTTATGCTATTCTTATGCTATTCTTATGCTATTCTTATGCTATTCTTATGCTATTCTTATGCTATTCTTATGCTATTCTTATGCTATTCTTATGCTATTCTTATGCTATTCTTATGCTATTCTTATGCTATTCTTATGCTATTCTTATGCTATTCTTATGCTATTCTTATGCTATTCGTAAAACTGAATAGGTTTTATCGTTTTATATATTATCTAAGCCCATTAGATTTGAAGCTTTCTGGAAGGCTGATTTTTTTACATAAATTCGGGTATGAAAAAATAGCGTTTTTAAATATCTCATGTTTAATAAAAAATCGTTCATTGTAACAAAGCACATGGCAAGAGTTATACTTTGATGAGCACTCATCTAAACAATGACATACATAAATAATAAAACATATAACTTCCTTTCTACTAAAAAATTCTTAATAACGATGTTTCAAAATTTGGTCCAACATCTATTGATTTATAATACATATGTTTAAAAATTGGGTAAAATAAACATTATTGATTTACCGTTTTGGCAGCCGTCTCCATAGAAACCAGCAGCACAACCAGATGGACATCCTCCAGTAGCCACAAAACACGTCTCTGTTTTATTCTCACAGTTACATGACTTGTCACAGTCCAAACCAAATTCATTGGTAGAGCAAACTGAATCTGTTGACCATCGATGATTAGAAATCATTTTTAGTAATGACATTGTTTCTCTTCTTACTCTTGCTACCAAAAATATGCTTTAAGGAGTATTAAGGTAAAGATGAAGCACACGGTAAGAAAAGTTTTAAGAAAATTAAGAACTACACAAAAGCCCATATGGGCAAAAACTTTCTTCAGTAAATGGAACATGTTCAAAATATGCAGATTAAACTTTTGGTTCTTAAGTTTAACGCATAAAACAATTTCTTCACATACAAATGTAGGCATGAGTTAAACATATAAAATACGTGTGCAAGTTGCCAAGTAATTTTAGAAAATAACAGTTGTTTGCTTTGTGTGTTATTATAGTATCTTCGATAAACCCGAATATAACTGGGACACGTCCACAGAAATTTAAACGAATCGCAACGTGGCATGTGTTGTGGCTGAATCAGGCTTTTAAATCATGCACTGCTTGATTGGCAAAATTTAAGAAAACAATATTTGTAATAGATCAAAGGTTATAGGTGGCCATTCGTAAATATCACTAGCTCATATATATATATATGTATGTATTTAAATGGTCGTTTAAAGAGTCGATTGATCAGGATTTTTCGTAAAAATTTCGTATTATGGTGCTTTAATTTTGCATGTACAGATTTTTTGCAGTCGTACCAGTTTTATTCTTGCTTTAATTTTTTTTTTTTTAAATACTCGTTTTAATGGAAAGAAAAAGCAGTAATAAATAATAAAGTTCTTTAAAATGTATAAATATATATATTTATATATATATTTATATATATTCATATATATCGATATATATAGATATAATTTAGAATTACCCCTTTCGTGCCCTTATTTCTCTAACTAAGTAATTATCCCTCAATTAACTTCTTTAGTGACAAAAGGGATATAATTAGTGGTAATTTAGTTTGGGTAATTTAACACCTATTGTAATTTAGGGTAATGTTTAGAGGGGTAAAAGTAGTTCAGGAGCGTGAACGGTTGTAGGGCACGCGTATCATATATAGCAGAGAAACACTTCTCAAAACGTAATGATGTTAGAAATGTTAATATCATTACATTTTAAAATTTATAAATTGGGATAAGTTTTTGGAATAGCAGTTATAAATTATCGCAAAGTACCTACCATTATTACCCGATAACTTCGGGTCATTTATTCTAATAAATAAGAATTAGCTATGCTGACCATAACACCAAAGAACTGAAAAGATTTAACTACATTCGGATTCTTAAAAAGCATTATAGTTATTTTTATTATTTGACGGATATTGAATAAAATTAAATGATGAAAAATAACATAAATACGCTTTAATGTAGTAAAAATTTAAGTATAATTATTATCAATTACAAGTAGCAACTAGAAATCAATTTTAAGCATCTAAAAAATTTAAAGTAATAGCAAAAATATATTAATAAAACGATTATGTTCATAGAATTACATCGTAATTACATTCATCCGTAAAATTCAAACATCGGTTGTTTTCTGTGCGTCTTTAAAGCGTTGTTAATTTTGCGAAATAAAAATAAAATTAATTGCATATATATAAATATGCAAATGACGTCATAGCGCGATTGCCTATTTTAGCCATAGCTCTAAGTTTCTTTGATTTAATTACCGCGCGAGACAGAACTGATCATGAATTGCCCCCTTCTAAAAATAAAAATGAATAAATATGATTGACTGCTTTTTTAATTTTTCATGATGCACAAAAATGACTAGCATTGTATGTTTAATTTTTAATTATTTTTTTTAAATTCAATAAATATACTTTTATTAAATTTATAACGTAAAGAAACTTAACCTATAAATATACTTTAAATAAGAAAACGCAGTTGAAGACAATCAGTGCAATGAAACTCCACACCCAAAATAGCATTCACAAGATTCTTCTTTAAATTAAAGAATTCTTTGTTTTTTGATTTCCGATAATGTATAATTTTTTTAAAAAATAAGCCAAATTGATTTTACTATTTGTATGAAGATATCTATGTATCAAATTATGTTAATAAAAAATATTTATATCATATATCGAGTTTTTCTTTTAAATTTTAATTATGTTTTTATAATTTTTAGAAAGACAAAAAAATGGTATTCTAAGGGCACAAAAGGAGTTAGGGTAGGCAAACATTTAAGAATTTCAAAGCACACGAAATCTAAAGTATTTCTCTAGCGTAGAACTTGTCACCCAATTAACTTCTTTAGTGACAATAATGATACAATCAGATATAATTTAAATTTGGTAATTTAAGTTCATGATTACAGGGGAAAATGTAATTTAGGGCGTCGAAGGGAATAGGTTATGCGTTTACTATTTTAAATACTTCTCAAAAACGTAATTGTGTTAGAAACGTTAATACCATGACATAGAAAATGACTTTTGAACTTAGGAATTGTGATGAATTTTTGCAATAGGAGGTGGAAAATTATCGCTAAGGACCTACCATTTATAACATCGGGTCATTTTATTCTAGTAATTACATATTAAAATAGGTCCTTTAGCTTTATTGAAAAAATGTCACATTTCAGATTTTATTGTTGCCATTCCAAGCGTTTCGACATCACAAACATAATTAGTAGATTCATGTTTCTTAGAAAATATAATGCAGACACATACAAAAATAAAAACATTTAAGTAAAAAAAAACCCAGTGAGTTTTCAATAAGTATTTTCACGATAACAACTGAATTCATTTGTGCATCTGTGTTACAAACACTTGGTAGCAGTAGGTTCTTGAAGAAATTTATAATATCAAATCTGGAATAAAGATACCAACTCGGCTATTTCTAACTAGCTTACCTATTGATCAAAATAATAAAAACGCATACATGTAACACGTTATGGTCATCGGAAGCCTTGTGTTTATGTCATATCGCAAATTTTAATGTTGCGATGATAAATACACTAAATTGTTAAATTATTACTTTGATTTTAATTTAAATCTAACCCTTTCAAAATCCGTAGTACATTGTCAAACGATAATCAGATTCAGACTTACAGTTTTGAGTCAGATATTGCTAGATTGAATCTATAAATTTCTAACTACCTCACAAAAACTGAGAATTATTCTGTAATGCTGTTTAAGAAGGAAAGAAAATCTTCAAATTCGGAGAAAAGAAATGGGAAACAAAGTTTCTATTTAGAGAGTCAACATGTGAGTCATTACTGGAGTGAGAGAAGGGAAGAGAAAGGCGGGAGTATAGATACACGACAACTGTTAACATAAAAACATAGGGAAACGTCAACTTTTCATACAAATTAACCATATAATTACTTATGGGATGTCTACTAGTAAGAAAAATATGTGTCATTCTAATAGTTATGTCTCTTAACTTAACACATTTGACAAATGTTGATCCGGGTTAAATCCTATCAGCTGTTGAGTTCATGTTTTGTCAAGTAACTTTAGTAGATGAGAAGTTCACTAATTGCTGCCGCCAGTGTTTCGTGAGCTATATCTAGTTAACTTATATTTTATCAAATGTTTATTCTTAAAAAAAGTATTTCTTAAAAAGTATGGAACTGTTAGAATTACGCAATCAAAAAGAAATGGAATGTGATTCAGATTTAATGTACCGTCATTTCAAGGTTCACTACAAATAAAACCCAATTGAAGAACCTGCTTAAGATAAATCAACTCGTACATAATAAATGCTTACAACTAGATCCACAATTCAACTCTATAAATATGGATAGATTGTATAATGATATTGTTACGCACTGACTTGTATTGGGAGAAATTAATCTCCTATTTTAATTGTTATTGGCTCGTTGTAAGCAGTGCCTAACAAAGGACAATACCATAGAATCAACAATATTAAAGATACGACAACCAAAACAGTTCCTATTTACAATTAATAAGATTTAATAAGTATTAATGTAATTACAAAAGAAAAAAAATATCATTACAAATCATCAACTTACAGTATGGTAGATCTTGTACCGGTACACAGTTAACGCAGTTAGAATAATGTGCCAATGCATAATAATGAAATGCGAAATAAACACATATATAAGAACACAAAGAATAATACACGTCTCGTGAAGTTAATAAAACCTATCTGAATCTCCGTCTGAATCTCCGACCCTCTGTGCCTGTCAATCATTTATATATGTGGGTCTACCGACGCGCCTAGAAACGCCTTTACTTTTCCAGAAAAAAATCGAGAACCTTCCATAAGACACTAGTAGGCATACTAACCAATGTGTATTTGGCCGTCAGTTGTAAACAAGATACATCAAAGAGAATTTAAACCACGCCCAACACAAACGCTATGGTCCGTTTAATTTAAGTCAAAGCAAAGTTCACGCACGGGAAAGTTGTGCTACATAAAAGATATCAAGAAAATAATTATAAATGTTTGATTTCTTTATATCAGTGTTTGAAAAAGATATGATTTTTTTTTAAGACAACTGTCCTGGGCTAAATAAAATAAACAAACTATGTTACTCACCACCATAGATTCCCACTTCACACAAGGTCAGGATTTGGGTGACATTGGTGAATATTTTAACAAATGAAACAATTGCAGGGGGTGAAATCAAGGTATAAATCATTTGTTGTTTTTGAGGGATGGAGTAAGTGAAGACAGTGATATTTTCTGAGTTAAAACTTGAGAGAGAGAAACTCAGCAGTCTTTCTTGAACTAAAATCATACCATAGACAGAAAATTATAAGTCATAACATTTAAAAAGTTAACAGTTTTCTACAATGACGATAATTTATTCTTTTATCTTCAAAATAAACAGAAGTAAGCGTCACTTGTAAAAAATTATATAATTATTCTAGTGATTCATTAAAACTAAATAAACCATGATATTACATAATTGACTGAAGACTAATACTTACAAGAAATTAGTGAAAAGAAATTAAATTGACTAAGAAGTAACTTACAGTGAAACAGTATGTACTATGTATGTATAAACTACTTAAAAATCTTTAAGATAACAATGAGACAAGCAAGATATCATATGTCGTTATATTGATTCACCCTTAAAAATGAACTAATGAATTTAAATAAAGTTATACGTGGTCTCTACTGACATACTCAACCATTCATCGCCACATCTTGGCCACAAGAATTTTCCATAATATCATCCTCCCCACTCTTTCTAATCTCAATTCTCCCTAATCAAATCGTCTGATCTTATAAGAACAAGCTACATAAAAATTTCATTTTTTCCTAGGACGGACTTTTAAAATGTAAGCAAAACTAATATAACTTGTGACGTCATTTCAATTAGTGTTTGAACTTTTATATTATAGTAAAACTTACGGTGGTTTCTATTGTAAAGAACGTATCTGTTTACAAGTTGAGGTCTAGAGAATGTCACATTCCAATTAGAGGCAGTCTCTATCTGTGTATGTGTGCAACTGCCATGAAAGAAATCGGAATCTGTATTGCCATCTACAGCACGACTGGAGTCATATATTACTGATCCTTCGCTGTAGTTACTTGATTGTGACGTCATTTGCTTTAATGCTATGTTTCTACCTAAAATACAATTTAAAACTAGTTACATGATTTAATCATAAGTTCATCTTCAAATCCATTTTTTTAATCATATATAATCATGTTAATTAAGAAGCTCATAAAAACATTGCGACACACGTATATTTAGCTAATTAAAAATTTCGTGACACAGGTCTATTTTGTTGTTTCCAAAGGTCATAAAGACTTAGTCATAGGGAGCAAAGAGCTTTCCAGTCAGTAAAGATCTAAAAAATTATATTTAAATTAATTAGTATGACTGATAAAATATTGAGGTTTTAAATCTTTTGTTCAACGGTAAATTAAAGATCACAAGATGTGTCCAGATATTCCAAATATTTAAATTGTTCAACGATATGTTTCTTTGTCAGTTCAAATATTATTCTGGGGAAATGTGTTCAAATAATTTAATGCAAAACGTTACAAATATAAGCCTGCTTTCACCACTGTTTATCACAGCAGCGTACATATGGTATGGCGGGTGCGCTAGGCGCAAATTACACTTCATTTAGTAGCACGAATAATAATCATATCCTTGTATAATTATAACGATGAATGGTGTAACTCTCTCTTGAGAAAATGCATGGCTTGCGCCATGTCATACTCTCTTGTTCTCTATCACGAAGTCTAGTATTCCTTGAGTTATAGAAATGTACTTTAATTATAGAAACCTTAAATATCAATTTTCATGTTGGGTTTTTGTGGTGCCCTCTCTTTATTCCTAATTATTTGGAATTTCCTCTATTGACAGGGTAAGGTTATAAGTTCCTTTTGCGAATTTTACAGCTGGTCTGATTACAACAATATTTCTGATGTTTCTTTGATGGGTACCAAATGCCCTAGGTATCTCCCTGGTTTAGAAAGCCTTAATATATCCTGCTCCGATATTTATTTTCACCAAAGTAAAGCCCTATCTCACGTAATCTAAATCCGAACATCCATTAAGGTAAAGCCAAACCTCTACCAATGTAAATCCCTACCTCCATCAATGTAAATCCCTACCGCCACCAATGTAAATCCCTAACTCCGCCAATGTAAATCCCTACCTCCACTAATGTAAATCCCTACCTCCACTAATGTAAATCCCTACCTCCACTAATGTAAATCCCTACCTCCACTAATGTAAATCCCTACATCCAATAATGTAAATCCCTACCTCCACTAATGTAAATCCCTACCTCCACTAATGTAAATCCCTACCTCCACTAATGTAAATCCCTACCTCCACTAATGTAAATCCCTACCTCCACTAATGTAAATCCCTACCTCCACTAATGTAAATCCCTACCTCCACCAATGTAAATCCCTACCTTCACTAATGTAAATCCCTACCTCCACTAATGTAAATCCCTACCTCACCCAATGTAAATCCCTACCTCCACTAATGTAAATCCCTACCTCCACTAATGTAAATCCCTACCTCCACTAATGTAAATCCCTAACTCCACTAATGTAAATCCCTACCTCCACTAATGTAAATCCATATCTCTACTAATGTAAATCCCTAACTCCACTAATGTAAATACCTACCTCAACCAATGTAAATCCCTACCTCCACTAATGTAAATCCCTACCTCCACTAATGTAATGACCTAGCTCCACTAATGTAAATCCCTACCTCCACTAATGTAAATCCCTACCTCCACTAATGTAAATCCCTAACTCCACTAATGTAAATCCCTACCTCCACTAATGTAAATCCCTACCTCAACCAATGTAAATCCCTACCTCCAACAATGTAAATCCCTAACTCCACTAATGTAAATCCCTACCTCCACTAATGTAAATCCCTACCTCCAATAATGTAAATCCCTACCTCCACTAATAAAAATCCCTACCTCCACTAATGTAAATCCCTACCTCCACTAATGTAAATCCCTACCTCCACTAATGTAAATCCCTACCTCAACCAATGTAAATCCCTACCTCAACCAATGTAAATCCCTACCTCCACTAATGTAAATCCCTACCTCCACTAATGTAAATCCCTACCTCCACTAATGTAAATCCCTACCTCCACTAATGTAAATCCCTAACTCCACTAATGTAAATCCCTAACTCCACCAATGTAAATCTTTACCTCACCCAATGTAAATCCCTACCTTAATTAATATAAATCCCTACCTCCACCAATGTAAATCCCTACCTCTACCAATGTAAATCCCTACCTCCACTAATGTAAATCCCTACCTCCACTAATGTAAATCCCTACCTCTACCAATGTAAATCCCTACCACACCCAAGGTAAATCCCTACCTCCACTAATTTAAATCCCTACCTCCACTAATATAAATCCCTACCTCCACCAATGTAAATCCCTACCTCCACTAATGTAAATCCCTACCTCCACCAATGTAAATCCCTACCTCACCCAAAGGTAAATCCCTACCTCCACCATTGTAAATCCCTAACTCCACCAATATTAATCCCTACCTCAAATAATGTAAATATATAACTCAGCTAATGTAAAGCCCTACCTCCAAAAAAGTAAAGCAGTACCTCCACTAATGTAAAGACCTACCTCCACTAATGTAAAGACCTACCTCCACTAATGTAAAGACCTACCTCCACTAATTTAAAGACCTACTTCCACTAATGTAAAGACCTACCTCCACTAATGTAAAGACCTACCTCCACTAATGTAAAGGCCTACCTCCACTAATGTAAAGACCTACTTCCACTAATGTAAAGACCTACTTCAAAAAAAATAAAGAACTTGCATAACTAATGTAAAAACCTACATCCACTAATGTAAAGACCTACCTCCACCCATGTAAAGACCTACCTCCACTAATGTAAAGACCTACCTCCCCCCATGTAAAAACCTACGTCCACTAATGTAAAGACCTACCTCCACTAATGTAAAGACCCACCTCTACTAATAAAGACCTACCTCCACTAATGTAAAGATCTACCTCCACTAATGTTAAGACCTACCCCCAACAAAGTAAAGAACATGCATAAATAATGTAAAGACCTACCTCCACTAATGTAAAGACCTACCTCCACTAATGTAATGACCTAGCTCCACTAATGTAATGACCTACCTCCACTAATGTAAAGACCTACCTCCACTAATGCAAAGTCCTACATCCACTAATGTAAAGACCTACCTTCACTAATGTAAAAATCTACCTCCACCAATGTGTATCCCTACCTCAACCAATGTAAATCCCTACCTTCCTCTATGTAAATCCCTACCTCCACCAATGTAAATCCCTACCTTCCCCTATGTAAATTCCTACCTCCACTAATGTTAATCCCTACCTCAAACAATGTAAATATATAACTCAGCTAATGTAAAGCCCTACCTCCAAAAAAGTAAAGCACTAATTCCGCTAAGTTAAGACCAACCTCCACTAATGTAAAGACCTATCTCAACTAATGTAAAGACCTACCTTCATTAATGTAAAGACCTAGCTCCACTAATGTAAAGACCTACCTCCCCTAATTTAAACACCTATTTCCACTAATAAAAAGACCTACTTCCACTAATGTAAAGAACTAATTCCACTAATGTAAAGACCTACCTCCACTAATGTTAAGACCTACCTCAAAAAAAGTAAAGAACTTGCATAACTAATGTAAAGACCTACCTCCACTAATGTAAAGACCTACCTCAACCAATGTAGTGACCTACAACAACTAATGTAAAGACCTAACCCCCCAATGTAAAGACCTACCCCCACTTATGTAAAGACCCACCTCTACTAATGTAAAGACCCACCTCTACTAATAAAGACCTACCTCCACTAATGTAAAGATCTACCTCCACTAATGTTAAGACCTACCCCCAACAAAGTAAAGAACATGCACAAATAATGTAAAGACCTACCTCCACTAATGTAAAGACCCACCTCTACTAATAAAGACCTACCTCCACTAATGTAAAGATCTACCTCCACTAATGTTAAGACCTACCCCCAACAAAGTAAAGAACATGCATAAATAATGTAAAGACCTACCTCCACTAATGTAAAGACCTACCTCCACTAATGTAATGACCTAGCTCCACTAATGTAATGACCTACCTCCACTAATGTAAAGACCTACCTCCACTAATGCAAAGTCCTACATCCACTAATGTAAAGACCTACCTTCACTAATGTAAAAATCTACCTCCACCAATGTGTATCCCTACCTCAACCAATGTAAATCCCTACCTTCCTCTATGTAAATCCCTACCTCCACCAATGTAAATCCCTACCTTCCCCTATGTAAATTCCTACCTCCACTAATGTTAATCCCTACCTCAAACAATGTAAATATATAACTCAGCTAATGTAAAGCCCTACCTCCAAAAAAGTAAAGCACTACATCCACTAAGTTAAGACCAACCTCCACTAATGTAAAGACCTATCTCCACTAATGTAAATACCTACCTTCATTAATGTAAAGACCTAGCTCCACTAATGTAAAGACCTACCTCCCCTAATTTAAACACCTACTTCCACTAATAAAAAAGACCTACTTCCACTAATGTAAAGAACTAATTCCACTAATGTAAAGACCTACCTCCACTAATGTTAAGACCTACCTCCAAAAAAGTAAAGAACTTGCATAACTAATGTAAAGACCTACCTCCACTAATGTAAAGACCTACCTCAACCAATGTAGTGACCTACAACCACTAATGTAAAGATCTAACCCCCCAATGTAAAGACCTACCCCCACTTATGTAAAGAGAGCACAGTGAGCTCACGCCGTCTCCTCTAAAGCTTATTTTGTTTGCTGCAACACTGACGTCACAGATTACGTCCAGGGTTCTATCTTGTATTACAGTTCTACTGCATGTTGTAACACTGTTTTGTGTGTCGGTGAACAATATTGTAATTGTATGCAACTGATCTGAAACACAAAATATTAGTTAATTTTTTTAGAAAGTCCTCACTACACAATAGTATTATATACTTATTCTATATTGGCAATAGAATATTTTTCTATTGTGAAAAATCAATACATTCTTAAACACAAAGTTCGAGATGTGAGAGTCTTTAGAATGTAGTTCAATTCATATGATAGTGTAAATTAAAACTATATATATGAAATATATCTCACAAATAATCCGATAGTCTAATACAGGGGTCTCCAAACTAGGGCTCGCGGGCCACATGCGGCTCGCGAGGCCCTCTCATGCGGCCCGCGGATACCTTTTTGTCTACGTAAAAAATTACGGAAATGTACGTGTATCCTGCCAAGATCAGATGCCGCTTACGTGGACGTTATGTTTTTACCGAATTAAAATAGAGGCGCGCAGTAGTGCGTTATGTTTTCTAACTGATCATTACTTGGTAAATCCTTATTCGCCACTTAGTTTTTCTACTTCCGTTCATAGTCAATGAGCTCATCTAACGCCATCTAGTGGTGGAGCTTTACTCACCGTTGCAGACATGGGTGAAAACATTGTGACTTAAATAGCGAAAAATGCAAGCAATTTGCACGCATTTTTTTTAATTTGCGTTTTCTTAGAAAAATGCGCGTTATGTTTGGACATTTAGAACAATAAAAAAAATCAACAAATGTTTTATTCTACTACTTACCAGGTTTTTTCACAACTAATCGTATCCAAGTAATGGGATAAATCATGAATAATGTAACTGTCAAATTTCTTATATTCGTTGTTAAACATGTTTGGTCATCTCTGTCTGTGAGGATTGTAGCAATCAGTGACCTTATGGCAACTTGTGGTTGTGAATACAGGTCCTCTTAAACAATACAACGAAAACATCAAATTTTTTTAAATATTTTGAATATTTTTAAGATCTTGCGTATCATTAGAGTAATATAACTAAGATTTTAAATAAAACTTGAATGTTCTTGTAAATTTTTTTCGTCCTTTCTGTCTGCTAGTCCATAACTTTTAATTAACTTAACCTGTCATAGTAAACACAGATCTTCTCAAATAAATAACTATATGAAAATATTGCGATAGAAATGTGTTTATTTTCAAGAAAATATTGCTTCTCATATATTAATATAGTAGCAAGCTAAAGTTATGAACTGAAATTTATATATGATGTTTTATCGAATTCTCTTCAAACACCTAAATTCTTAAATTATTTTTTGACATTTTAATAATTAAAATGATAGACGGGCTAAAAAAAGATTATATTGTTGAAACTTCGTTCCTTCTGTGTGAAGATGTGAGTTCATACGTTCAAATCTCCATTAACATTTTAAAAATATGATTGGTAATAATTAGGATAACACTTAATAGGAATTGTTTTTCTGACAAATTTCCCATTGTGATGCCTTTTTCTTTCAAGCTGTCACCTTTAGGCATCTATTATTATCTTTTTTATTTCATTATTGAACGTGTCCAGTCAAAATGTCAGTGTTATTGCTTTTCTTTTTTTTTATTTCAAGATTTGAAACTTCTTGTTGCCAACCTCCCACTTGAATCAACTATCTTACCATGCATTTAAGATAAACGTTAAATGCAACATTCACTCTGCTTTTAAAATAGTAAATTGTATTAATCTTTGAATTTAACTCCAATAAAAGGTTTCTTACGGTATTGACAAGCTGGACCAAACCACCCAGAAGCACATTTTCCTGGCAGGCACCCTCCATCAGTGTCACATGTGGCAGTAGTACAATGACATTGGTATTCACAATTTGTACCAAACCATCCAGTCTCACATGCTAAAATAACAACGACTATTTCATTAATGTCTCATTAATGATTTGAAAATACTTTATAGATGTCTGAAGTCAGACATTTTAAAAAATTAAACTGTTTGTTTCTTCACTATTTTTATTGTTTCTCTACGAATTACATACCTGTCACTTCAAGTCCAATAAGAGAAAATGTAAACAATATTGTTATTGTATATTTCCAATGAATCATTCTCCTAATTGTCAAACAGTTTTAGTTTAAATCAGCTCTCAGTCATGTTATATGGGCAGCACTTGACAGAATTCTATTTCGAACATTTAAGTGACAAACATGAAAGACATGTTCGGTCACTAAGTTAAAATCTTGCTAATCCATGAAATATATTTATTGTAGTTCTTCATTTAGATACGGGGGCTTAACACACATTGACCAACGATTTCACGACACTTTCTGTAAAAAAATTATCACGTCATTAATTTTCATTAACAGCGAATTCCCACAGCGTGTAAGAAAACAGAAACAATAAAAAAAAGGAACATTTAAAAAAAGCATATGTTTTATACCTTTAACTTTAACTAGCTCCGCCCATCCCGTAAGTAATTTTAATTGCCTCTTTTAAAAGAAAAAACGGTGCATTGGTTGGGGGTAGGTAGGTAGATAGGTAGTTAAGTAGGTAGAGGCGTCTGTGTGTTAGTGTAAATATATACTTGTAATAATGATGATTGCCCTAATAATTTGCATAAATGACATCAATTTCTTTATTTTACACTTACCAAATATATCTTTAAATATGTGGATAGCACATTTTTTTTACAGATCTTCATAACGAACTAATGCTTTTGGGTCTTTAATCTATAAACATCTGAATCATTAACTTGAATGAAACATATTTTCTCTTGGCAGATATAGTTAATAGCCATATTTTTAAAAAAAAATAATTAAATCCTCTTTTTATAATCCAGTATTTTTTACCTTTCAAAATACAAGAGAAAGAAAACGAAAACAAAAATCAATTTTAAATAATTATGTTTATTTTACTGTGTCATATCTACGAATCTCTGTCTGTCTAACCGCTTAAAACAAGAAAAATTGAAAATTCTATTCGTTCGTCATTTAAACTTATATTCCAGCAACAACAATATGAAAGTGTTTATCAACTTTAAAAAAGTTTGCTTTACAACACTTTACATAAATATATAAAATAAATAAGATTAATTATAGATGAAAAATTTACTTACGTACATCGATTTTCACCTACAAACAGAAGCAAATAACCTTCCACTTACATAGCTACTTCAAAGTTCAAAAATAGACACGCCCGTATGCTAAGATATTAACATGGCCCATTAAATAGCACGTGGGGTAAAAACAGACTACATAACACATACGCTGAAACAGTAGATAAGATTTCTCTTGACATTTAACTTCCTGATTTAGCGAACATTGAACAATATCTCCTATCGAAAAGATTTATAGCCACCAGAGTTTTGCGAGACATGTGGTGTGGTTCATTTGTCAAAAAAGTGGGATTTAGAAAGAAAACATGAAAAGGTGTTCAAGTATTTCTGATCCGTAGGAGTTGTGCACATAGAGTTTAAATTGTTGAAAGATTTGATAAAACAATCGAACACATTGATGTAGAATTTAATTAAATTAATGTAGAAAGAAATAGGGATGATCTTTTCGATGAAGATGCATCGAAATACATTGAAAGTTACAATAAATCAATGCCGCTATATATGCAGATAATAAAACCGAACGACTCATTTTGCCCTTAATAGTTTTATTATACTATTAACAAGTACAACATTAAAGAGTTATCAATGTAATTTTTTTCTACAACATTTTAAATCCTTTTTAAATCACGTTTTAAATCGCTGGCTGTGAGCCATATTTGGTGGCGGACTGGCAAAATCTTCGGACCAACTTCCCATCAACCTATCGAGATGAAACTTGACACATAGACTAGTTGCCGATGACAGCACATTCTTTAATATTTCCAGCCGTTCCCCCAACAAAAATCCCCCAAAATCACTCTTTTTCAAGGGGAAGATTAAGGAAGGAAACATGATGATACAATATATAAAAATACAGTTTCAAGGCTGACATGACAACCGCTAGGAGCCGTTAGGATAGCAGCATCGTTTCCCAAACCGTTGCACATATGCCAGATCATGAATGCAGCAACGAACCCAGTCAGAATCAGAAAACAGCTAAATGAGATTGTTTGTTTTTTAATCGCAAGTGCATTTGATGCGTAATATTTTCCTTTGTTTTCTCAAAGTGGGTATTCGTACCTGGGTACCAGAAGAGAGATCTTGGGATTAAAATACTATTTAAATTTTTATTGTTGGGTTTGTAAGACAAAATGAGGTAACAAATAAAAGATAATTGAATGGACTATATGTTTGTAAACTTGATTCTTCAGTTTAACTAAAATAAACTACAAAAGTGACATCCGAATAGTACTGAGTCAAACTGGACCCAGACAAGCAGCGCCACCATTCGCACTCGTCAATTTTCAAATGATCTGCCCTTACTTATGGTCTTACGATTAAATCTAAATATATGTTAACTTTTCAAATTATCAAAAACTATATCATTTTTCGCTTGAATTCATTGCAAAAAAAATATGAATAATATTATAAAAACTTAATTTAAATAATCTTATAAGAACATTATCAAAACTCGCAAATCGACATGTTTTTTTAAATTTTTTTTTTATTTTAATTTAACCGCGGCACAAAACAAAAAAATATTTGAATTGATTCCCCCTCTTTAAAATAAATACTTTTTTTTTTCAATTGCGGATATTGTTTCAACACGCCACACAAAATTTTAAAGTTTATCAATTAGCTCTACCCTTTTCACTCGAGAAATTTGAAATCTATTTAAAATTAAAGGAAATTTTTGGAACTTGGCTTTAAAATACCGTATTTATTGACCTATAACATGCCCCAACTTATAACACGCACCTCAATTGAAGAAGGAAATTTCAGGAAAAAAATACTAAACATTATATCGGCGTATAACAGGCACACCATGATTTGCCCCTATTTTCAGGGAGAAAAAGTGCGTATGATACGCCAATAAATACGGTAGTTAAAATACTGATTAAGGGTTGACATTTTAAGACTAGTATCTCCGAACCCGAATCTGTTACAGATTGAATTTTGATATTGATTTTAATTTTTAAAATAAATATCAATCTTCTTTAAATATACCGAAATAAGAAATAAACTTTATATATAAGAATGAGTATTACTGACATAATGCTAAAAACCCGAATATATTTTGATACGTTCGTATTCTAAAAAACAATCATAGTTATTTTCTATTATTTTACGGATATCGAATAATTTATATGCGCAAAGAAATGTCGACTTTTATTTTTCAAAAGTTTAAGTATTATTATTATAAATTACAAATATATTTAGAGTAACAACTAAGGAGTTATCTTAAGCATTTTATCCGAATGTAAAAGTAATGAAAAAAATTAATATTATGATCTAAAGTTTGCATCTTAATCACATTTATCGGGAAAACCCAAACATCTGCTATTCTTAGTGCGTAGTTTCGTGGGTTGTTAAGACTGCGAAAAAAAAAAATTAAATTCATTTGATCTAAATGTATACGCAAATGACGTCATAGCGTGATTTTTCTATTGTAGCCACAGCTCTAAGTTTTCAAATTATTTTATAACCGTGCGTGACAAAAATGATAATCTTTTTTCCCCTTCTTAAAAGTAAAGTTAATAAATATAAAATATTGTTTTTTTTTTAATTGATAAAATATTCTAAAATTAAACACTACTTTAGATTTTTATTTTTAACGATCAATTAAGATTTTACTTTTTTCTTTCAAAAATATACTTCTTATGAAATTGATCTAGTAGTGAAAAACCCTTTAAATATACTTTTATTACTCAAATTCCGTTTAATGCAATCAGTGCAGCGAAACTACATATCCAAACAGCATTCACTAATGCACTTGTGACTCATCCAAATAAGAACAAAGCATGTGAAATGCAAAAAATAGTTTCTACGTGTTTTTTGCGTAGGTAAGGTGGTTAAAATCCCGTTGATGATTTTATTAATTTTTTTTTTTAAATTGATTTTATTTTTGTTTGTTTATTTATTAATTTTTGTTGGTGGGGGGGGGGGAAGAGAGAGAGTAATACGATAGGTTCATTTGCCAAAGGCTGCACATGATACGCGTCAGACTGAATTTGACAAATAATAAGCTTTCTTAGGTACATATCTATAAGGGTTATAAAATTAGGGTCTGTACAATTTTACGTGGATGGCAATTTCTTTAAACTCAATGATGTTACAATTGGGTAAAATATACTCTCTATTCTCATATCACCAATTAAGAAAATCCATGACGTTAACAAAACGTAAGTAATTTTACTCCATTATACCCATGAATATCAAAACCCATTCATTTTACACAAGCGAAAATTTAATTTTCAAAATAGCAAGTACGTTGCGCAAATGGTATCTTTTATTCCGTAAACTATGTTTATACATAGTGTGTATGTATATAAGTCCCGTATGCGCTCCTATACCATTTATCAGATTGCGATAAAACTTTTGTGAGTTGTTGTGCATACGCCCGTACATTTTTCTGAAATAGTACACACATTTTTATAATATTCTGCTTTGGGCCCAAGCTAAATTCTTTTTTTTTTTTTTTTTTTTGCTGTCATACGCTCATGAGCCAATATATAATTTCTGCATGCTTTCCTATACCATTCATCAGATTGCGATAAGATTTTGGTAAAGTGTTGTGCGAAAGACCGTAAATTTATTTTTTTTCTTATAGGACATACACCTATAATTTGAAACAGAGTTATTGCATGGGTGGAAGGAATTGAATAAAATACAAGCGACATTTCAGTTTGTGTGACATATTAATTAGGTTTCTGAATTAGTACAATCATTTTACTATTGGGTGTGGGGCCGGGGACTTGATTTTTTAAAAATTGTGAGCTGTATACGTATAACTTCAAACAGAGCTGCTGCATGGGTGGATCGATCGCTACAAGTGTGTGGACTCAATTTTGAAAATCCATGCTTCTTACATGTACAGCTGTGTGTGGCCTGTTCATGTGGACAGCTGTCGTGTGGCCTGTTCATGTGGACAGCTGTGTGTGGCCTGTTCATGTGGACAGCTGTGTGTGGCCTGTTCACGTGGACAGCTGCGTGTGGCCTGTTCATCTGTTCATGTGGACAGCTGTGGTGTGGCCTGTTGATGTGTACAGCTGGGGGTGGCCTGTTCATGTGGACAGCTGTGTGTGGCCTGTTCACGTGGACAGCTGCGTGTGGCCTGTTCATGTGGACAGCTGTGTGTGGCCTGTTCATGTGGACAGCTGTGTGTGGCCTGTTCATGTGGACAGCTGTGTGTGGCCTGTTCATGTGGATAGCTGTGTGTGGCCTGTTCATGTGGACAGCTGTGTGTGGCCTGTTCATGTGGACAGCTGTGTGTGGCCTGTTCACGCACCGAAAAACCTTGTAATTTATTTGTGTACGCACCAGATGGAAATAAAATACATTCAATTTAAAAAATACTTGTAAAACGTAATTAAAACACAAACACTTTTTCTGTGAGTGGCATTGCAATGCATGCCGGGTTCTCGTTAGTCTTTAATAAGAAAATAAAGTACATTGCTTCGAAAAAGGGCGTGTAGGACATGAGAATATCAATATAGCTTAAGGTTGGGCCGAAGTTGCACAACGCCGTTTTTAAGGGAAAAAAGGGGGGGGGGAGGGGGCGTGGGTAATGTTATTGAATTTTATTAAAATCTTAATAAAATATGTTGGTGTAAATGGTTAAGGCTTTGGGTGATGTCGTTGTTTATCCCCGAAGGTTAGCACACTATACGTCACGGATCAGAGCAGTGGGTGAGGATAGCAATACCTGAATATGTTCAAAGAGATTACATAAATAAAATTTGGTTTAATCATAAAATCATTTTAAAACTAATGACATAATGTTTTGAACTTTCTACCGTAATCACATTTAAGTGGCCGAATCAAAAGATGGGTACAGTTTTATGAACATAAACATATTTTTAATCCTATGATATGACAGTCATAAAAAGCATTTTTTTTTTTTAAATAAAATAAATATGTAAGTGGTGTGTTGGAAAATGGAGTTAAAGGCACTTGCATATTGTGGACACTTTTGAATAAGTATACACATACCTCCGAACTTAGAAAAGTCGAAACGGGGAAAAATTGAAAGTATTATTTTCTTTGAAACTAATAACATCATAATTATTCCATTTTTTAGAAATATTCTTCAAGGGTGAGAATAAAGGCTATTCAAATATTTATAAATACCAAAATATGTTTATATTAAAAACTAAGTATGCACAAACTTTCGGGTAAATACATTTAAAGTGGGAAATAAGTAATGTTCGAACAATTTTATGCTCTTAACTATATTTACAAACACAATCATTGTAAGATTTAAAAATATATACATTTTTTTTCACACTTCCTCGAAAATACCGTTGAAATAGGAAGAAACATTTCTTTTTCCCATTTGCACAAAATACCAATTAAGGGCATGGGACATTTTAATGGTTAAGAGATGAGTCTTTTAATTTTTTTTTTAAAACGATTATCCGTTTATCTAGATCACGAACAGATGAGAGGTTGGGTAAATTTAAAATAACGCTTGAAATAAATATACATATTTAATGCTACAGACATTTAAAATGGTACACTTATTTTTTAGAGCTTTTCTAACTTTAAGAAAATAATTATTCTTTGTTGTTTAAGGTCCTATAAAGTGTATTGGGTACGCCTCTATTATATAGAGGAAAATATTAAGCAGAACCCAATGGTGTAAGACACGTAAATATATGCAAAGAGTCTTTTTTTTAAATACTTTAGTCTGATTTACTATTTCCACAAAAATATTTCAAGGGAATTGATTATTGTCCCATTTAAAAAAATGCTGATACAATATATTAAATCACGCTTAAGTTACATATGTAAGAAATTTGATTTTGCATGTTGAAACTTTGCAATAGCATTTGGAAAGTAGCAGAGTCTGCCTTCGATTATTACCACAATAACATCGGGTCATATATTCTAGAATTAATAATATTTTCTGTAAAACTAGATAATCTGTTAATTGATTTGATCAGGAAAGAAATAAAACGAAATTTGGGACAAATTTATATCTTTTTTATGCTCTTGATTCTTTATATATTAATGTTCAATATTTGGAATCGCTTTGGTCTGAATGGTACATCAACAAGAGGTATAAATACAATAACAATTTTAAAAAAAAAACAAAGTTTTGAAAATTGTGTTTTACTCAATAAATATACAGGGTTACATTAAAATATTGTTGTTTTGTGAAATATAAATTGCTAGTAAGGCCGTCAACTATTAGCAAAATATTTCGATTAGTTGTTACAAAGTAAGGATACTTAAAAGTTTAATCTGCCCAAGTTTTGATACGATTATTTGTGACAGCATTCAAGTATTTGAGTAAATATTTTCACTATCCATGAACTTTGACTTGTCCAAGTTGTCTGTGGCTAATAACAAGTTCATCTGCTGATAATCCCCAAAGTTAGTGTAGGATGACGTAGTCTCATTGTAGCGATGTAACACTTGGTAGAGTATTCTGTACTGATCCTGATCGATAAAGAACATAAGGGATCGCTAAATATTACCCATTGATTGTTTGCACAGACAGTAATGCCCAAGGGTATGTGAGCCGAATACAATAAAATTAATTAACTACACAATAAACTATACTGTACACATTATTTTTTAGAAAAGAACAGTTTTGTTAATTTAACATTGGAACCATCAGAAATAATGTTTTCTTATTTTTAAATAGCATAAAAATGATCTAGCATGAAATCTTTATTACCACTGTGGGTATGACCTGGGGTCTAATAGACTTCATGGCGCCTACAACCAGTGGTACGGTCAAGCGAAGGTCATTGTCCATTCTGTCCAGCAGCAAAGTCAGTACACAAGCAAGTCCACTGTACCTTGCTCCATCTCTAAATAAAAGTAAACAATTATAAATATAGTTTAAAGAAGTAGATTAACAATTAGCTACTAACGTATTTGCTTAGTGACAAAAATCTAATACGATAATTATAAAAATGGTAAAAAAATGTTACTAAGTTTTTAAATATAAACCTAAGATTGTTAAAGTTTTTCTTTTTTGATTTTGTTTTGTAATGAACATAAGTTTATAATACATGATTACTAAATTAAAAAAAAAAATTGAAGACCCACCTGCACATGTAAAGAACTCTCTCCTCTCCTGGGGACTTACACGACCTGATATGTTTAACTAATAGAAGAAGATTCTTGACATCAAGTTCAGTAAAGAAACATTTCAAGAGAAATACTTTTAACTGGTCAAACTGTGGACAATAGCAGATGCATTAAAAAAATAAAGTAGCTGGTTATACTTTTAAAGATTAAAAATATGTCGTTGTGTTTTTTAAATAACGGTTTGAGCTTACTTTAGGCCATTCGTCTTTTTTTAAGGATTCATAAACAATGGATTGTTACATGAAACACAGATAGTGAAGGGATTCATTGGCGTTTAAATGTTGAATTTTAATGAAGATTTTAACGTTCCTTATAATTATGGAGCAACAATTTTCGTGAAAGGGCTGGAACAAGCTAATTATATGTTAAAATTTATTTAAAATATTTTAACCGCTTTACACATATATAGATCCTGACTATATTGATTAACTGTATAAATCATGTATTGCTCCATAAAATTTTTATACATTGGTTAATAGATGGGACATTTTTACAGCGGTGCAGCAGCTGTATTATTTTGTATCACATGTAAATGTTTTTTTTAGGATGTTCAAGCTTATAAAATGACCTTAATACAATGGTTGAACCTACTGATGTCAGATGAGTAGATTTCTTTTTTGTCCTGATTGATAGTTGTAACTCCTCCCACACAGCTGATTTCTTAGAGGAAAGCATATGTATTTCATTGGTTCCAAACGTCAAGGACTCGCCTGGCATAGAAGGCAAATAATCTGCAATAGTCTGTGCAAATGAATCATAAATCTGAGTCAAGACATCTTTATGAAAATGTTGATGCATGTAAAATATTCATACAGTCTCATTAATAAATGCATTTCTTTAACATTATCTACTTTAATACATTTTCTTTGGCGTTGGTAGCTCAACATATTGTTTTCTAACATTGAAGTTAATATTTAATGAAATAGCGAAACGAGGTATGTGGAAGCTTGAAATAAGATAACAGGACAAAAAACAAGGACGTTTCGGCATAAAGCCTTCCTCAGCCAACAATAGAAATGAAAATATAACAAAAGTTAATATTTACCGGGTCAGTAGATTGCAGGCTAAACTCAAACTCTACAATAAGCGACACTTTGTAGTCCATGACAAGTCTCCAGAAGTCAACAACTGTGGCGGCAAGGGGAAGTTGTGTCAGAACTTGTTGGTCTTTCTTTTTTAAACTCTAGGAATGAGCAAAGTTTGAGTGAAATAATTCAATAGTTTTCCTGCAACACAAGTTATTGGGTTAAACTGTATGTCTTTATTTAAAAGCAACACAAATTTGATAGAGGTAAGAAAATAATTTCTAAATTTAAATTTATTTTACATAAAGAAACAGTAACAACGATTCTAAAATTGAGGGTGTAATGAAAAAGGCTAATAATAAATAACAATTATAATTGTTTTCCATGTGACTTTACAAAAAATAAAATTGAAGTAACAAATAGCATTGAACCATAATTGAAAACAAATATCCACATACCGGAACAATGACGGCATTGATGTAATCTCCTGATTGACTGCCGTCAGGAATCAGTAAAGCACAGTAAGATTTTTCTTTGAAAGAACAAGATATATTTAATGTTCTTTCTAGTATTGAAATGCATTGTCCGTGACGAAATAAAAACATTTCAACACATCCGTTAAAGGTGCATGAAAATTCTTGGGAGATTAGCCGGGGAGGGGGTGGGGGGGGGCATACAGCGATCGAGATCTCTGCCTTAAATTTTTATTATCCAACAATTTGTATTCATAGAAAAAAAACAATGTAATGTAGATTGATCAAATAAATATTTTGAAATGATTAAAGTAAAACAAATTTAGTTAGCCCATTATAGCTTTTTTCTGAAGAATGGATAAATAATTTTATTATAAATCATGGTTTATAGTAACCTATGTCAGGGCTACTTTACATGTTTTTTGGAAGCAGAATTCATTTTAACAAATTAAATAATACTTATCGCATGAACTTACCTGGTAAAATATCAGGAAATCTGTTCTTCCCCATGGCAGAGTTGTTCACATTGTTTTCATAAACACTTGATTCCTGCTCTGTGTTCTCAACATCTTTAATGTGTTTTGTGAAATCCTCACTCACCAAGCACACGGCCTATTTGTTTTAAATATTATTATAATTGTATGTAATTTGTTTTTAGTTAGCAAAAATCATCAAATTTAAAGTTTGCTTTTAAATTCTGAGAAAAAGGAAATTTAATATAGTTTTAGTTTTTATTAGTACATTCATAATTGAATTTTGTTTTGAAAGTTTTAAAGACGCTGATAACTCCCAATTACTCTTTGTTACAGTATACACGCTCTTTTGTAGTCGGCAAAAGTGAACACAGATTATGCATTCTCTATGCTGTAAACCTAATAGTTAATATAGCTACATAAGCTCATTATAATAAAATGTTTGTTTTATAGAGACTTCGTATATCAAATAATGAGACCCACATCATAACAAAGAGAAGAAAAGCGTCAGTCACGCCATGCTGAGCCGCCAAAATGGAAGTAACTCCATAATTTTAAGCACAGAGATATTATTCAATAAATGAAAGACTCCGTTTATGCGTCCACTAAACATGTTAGACTATATTCAAGCGTCATTGATTTCAGAATTTCCGATTTTACCTGAAACTCAATCTCCATTTTCGTGCGTCCTTTGAAATCTTCCTGTTCCAGAACTCGAATCCTGTCTGTAATATCTCTTGATGTGACTGTTGTTCCCATACAAACTATGGCTACCTGTGCTGCTCTGTGCAAGAATTCGTACTGAGCCTAATGAATAGAAAAACATACACATAAAACCACCATGTTTAAGTATATTCAGTTTCCTGAAGCTAATACATTTTGAACAATTAAAAGAAAACTTTGAATTAAATCCTTAGAATTAAGCTGAGCAATAAAACGTTTTAAAGTGAACATAAAACGCAAGAGTAATAGTTGGCATTTATTCAATTCAACAGTTTTAATTAAGTTAACATGGAATTATTGTCAACATTCTATTTAGGTGTACCATACTAAGAACTCTTTAGCTATCTTAACTTAATTCCTCAGAATACATTACTTAAAATGTGTTATCAACAAAGAATTTGTTTTCTGTCTAGAGTCTCAATAAATATGCTCAATAAATTATGCATGATAAATATTGTTTTTACTTATTGCTGTCTGTCACTCATATTTTTTTTAAAAATGTTCCTATTTTTAATATGCTGACAATACACGTGATTTTGTTATTATGATTTATTTAGTTCTCTTAGTTCTCTTACCCTGATTTCACTAAATGTTAAATTAAGCTGAAACTATTTACCGGGGTTTGGATCATCATGACCCTGTCTTGTCTCAATTTGACAACTGTCTTATAGAAGTCGATTCGACCTGCGTCTTCTGCTTCTTTCATAACATTACACAGAGCAATAAATGTCCCTGTGCGACCTACACCAGCGCTGAAATATGAAAAATAAAATATTACACTGCAAATTTTCAGTCTAGAATTATAATCTAATCAAACAAAGACAATTTGATATACGTTTATTATTACATCAAATAATATAAGCGAGAATATGATCATGTTGGGAAAAAATAAATTACCAAACAATGTATATAAAAACTTCTTGAGTTACACAATTTAAGAAAGTTTTTTTTCGAAAACTTAAGGTCTGGCCAGGGAAGCAAAGTGGTAAGAAACTATTTCAAGCAATAATAAAAATAAAATGAGTTTATCTAATAGTAAATAATATATTATTTCTTTGAGTCCAAGTACAAGCTCAGATGTTGTTTATTTTCTTGTACCATTCAAATGTGTTTCTTATTGAATAGATCGCTTTGTACTCAACACATTTTATGCTGAATTTCTTTTAATATATTGACATTTATTGTCAACACGCTTTATCCACGTTACATTACAAAGTGTTATATCCTGCATACAAAAAAACATAAATAGTACACAGTTATCTTACCTTCATATGAAACATATATTACACCATTATACAAACAGATAACCGTGTAATACGGTGCTACCTTTACATATTAGATATCTAACCTGCAATGTACAACTACGGGACTTGTTGTAGGCTCCGATGCGACCCTTTGTTCAAAGTCTACAAGACTCCATGGTGTTAGTGGAACTCCTTTGTCTGGCCAGGAGGTGAAGTGGAACTGGGTCATATGTTGGATGGGTTCATCTTTCTATATTGGCAAAGAAGAACAATATAATAGTTGTTTTTTTACAATCATACAAGTTATACTTCAATAATACAAGTTATACTTCAATAATACAAGTTATACTTCAATAATACAAGTTATACTTCAATGATACAAGTTATACTTCAATGATACAAGTTATACTTCAATAATACAAGTTATACTTCAATAATACAAGTTATACTTCAATAATACTAGTTACAATTCAATTTAAAATTGAAATAAGATTAGTAAAGCGCTTTAAAACAAAAGTATCTACGTGTCCATTATAATTGAGTAGCCACCTTTATAAGCTCCAGTTTCCTGATGGTGTAGTCAGCAAACACTTGCGTGGACGCCAGTCTGACCTTTATGTGACCAAACCCAATTTTTCCCTCTTCTGGCCAGTACCTTTCACATTTAACCTGCACAGGTGATGATTTAAAGTATATATATATATATGTCAACCATTGTGTCTTGGATTAATCTATGGAGTATCGGACGGAGATGTGTTTAAACATTCAGGACGATACCACAAATGAATTGTATAACTTGTATTGCAAACTCCCTATGAAAATTTATTTTGGGACTTCAAACAAAAATTATTTCCGTTTCCTAGTAATAATGGATCTCATCTAAGCTTTGATAAAATAGTCTTCTTTCGTTAAAGAAAGGTTGTAGGTTTGTTTTGTTGTTCTTTTAAAGGTTGTATGTAAAGATTTTTTTTCAGAATTACCCTGACGTTATTGACCGATTTTCATAGACTGATAATTTTTCAACATTTAATATTAACATTATGTTGCACATTTATAACCCTAACACATCATGTCAAGCTCCCGTCTTGTGTCGGATACATTTTAAATAACAGTTTCTTTGTTCAATTATTATCATCATACCTGCTAATGATGATTCAAATGTAAGAATAAAATGCCAGGCAGTACAAGCAAAGAATAATGCCCTTCATAAGATCAACTTCATCCAACATTTATTTTATGAATTTACCCGAACAAGCTAATGACTGAATGTTTCTGTAAAATATCCACTGGTGACGTTGTGCAGTACACTCAATTTAGTAGCATAGTCTTAACATTGGCAACACATTCCGATATTTTATTCCATCTTGTGTGCACAAAATGTTTAGCAATCTGTGTCTTTTTAAATCAGTGGTGAGAAATATTAGTATTTCGTATTATGAATCGCTAAATCCAACCAGATATTTTAAAAATAGCAGATCATCAATAAAAAATGTGTTCCCTGGGGATGACATCCGGCGTTGAAACATAACCAATAGGAAGTGTAAGAGAATATTTAGGCTTTAAATATGGAATAGGTTACTGACCTGACCTTCTTCAATCAAGTTTGTCAGCATCACAACTTTGTCTACTTTTTGCTCCCACAACAAGCGAACAAAGTCATTTAGGATGACTTTATTGGGTCCTGTTGAAATAGTAAATCAATGTTGTGAATATAAAACCTAAGTCGAGTTGTAAATAACTGTCCATTTGTCTGTGAAAGGGTGACACTTGTTATGACAGTTTGAATCAAGTCATTTGTCAGTGATATAATGACACTTTTTATGAACTTTGAATAAAGATATGTTTTCTATGACAGCTTTGTTAATTATAAAATATTAGATATTAGACTTGAAAATTTTATTACTCCTATGTTTTTCTCCATGATATTTCATTCGAATCTTCTTTTATATTCACAAGTCATCTTATAGGAGTAAGATATTTTAAATTAGTATAGACTTGACAATGCGAATTAATTTAAGATGTAATGAAACTCTTGCACAGACAACAAAATTGATTGTGTGAGTTTTTTTATGAAGCTTTTGACTTTGGTACTTGTACATAGTTCTCCATGAAGAGAGGGGCATGAATCGTGTTTCAAAGGGAGGACACCAAAAAAGAACACTTACCTTGACTAGCTATGAATTTGTCTTTATCCATATACCCCTGTAAGAAGAAATATTAATTAAATGATAATAAGTATGAAACATTTATCAGGTCTACATAAAGGTTTTCAATACTAATTTGTTTCCAAGAGAAAAACTGATAACTTAATTATGATAACGGTAACAGTATTTTGAATTATATTTTTTAATTATGAAATGTTTCCGCGTCATAGTACGGTTTAAAAAAAAAGCCAAATTTGTTATTTTTCATAATGACTTAGTTAAAAAAAATAGAATTTGTCCCATTGATTCATTATGACAAGAGTGCTAAATAATGACAGTAGGTAATGACACAAGTGCTAAATAGTCAGACTAAGTAATGACAAGAATGCTAAATACATTAAGTGAGTTGGACAAAGCTTCAGTGCGATATGAGAAGTGTGCTTTAAATTTTCACAGAATAAAATGTCACCTCAATGTATGACGCATTTATATAATCTCCTTCATTTCTTGATGTGTCTATCTTCAGGTGGACTCGCGAGTGATCGTCTGAAAAAATTTTATAAATTTCGACCTGTATTCGTGTGTCTTTAAAAGCTACTTGACTGTTCGGAAAGATCAAAAGAGCTAAGTTATCTCTATATGGTAAAAGTTTTTATTGAGATGGTAGCTATTGAAAGTGCAGTGGTACCTTGAAATACGAATTTAATTCCTTCCGTAACCGTGCTCGTAAGTCAATTTGCTCGTACCTCAAAGCTAATATCCCCATTGAAATTAATTGAAATGCCATTAATCCGTTCCAGCCCCGCAAATGTCACCCCAGTTTTTTTTTTTTTTTTTTTTTTTTTTTTTTTTTTTTTTTTTTTTTTTTTTTTTGTTACGCGTTTTTGAATAAGAACAATATATTTATAAATGACAAATATTGTATCAAACCATATTAAAACAGAATGTACGATTTTTACGTAATTAAGCTTATGTCCTTATTGATAATATGAAAATTATAGGTATACTTACATGTACAAATATTTTTGTATCTGTTCTTGTGTTTGTTTGCATCACTCAGTCCAACCTCCATGGAGACGTTCGTAGGAGGGGGGATATTCTAGGAGAGATATTTGTGTTACACATGCCTGTCATATAGGTTCAAAGATGCTATTTTAATAAGGTCGGTAAGAAAATTGTGTTTGGGAAAGCTGAGTTTGAACTATAAACATTTAAAATGAGGTTAACTGGAAGCTGTGGCATAACAATCGCAGGTTTTAACTTCAATGATCTCCTTTACTCAATGTTTCCTCAGTTAGTTCATTGTAGAAATTGTGTGGACATGTGAGAAAAATACTTTTTCAATTGCTCGAAAAACGTCAAAAGTGTGCATAAATGTGTCTATTACATTTTAAAGATCTTTAAATAAAAGTACGCCCTTTTTATATTAAATCCCTACGCAGTGGCATCGGCGTAAGCCCTGCAACCCATACGTCTGATAGAGACCTCGGGTACATTAAGCCTAAAGTTGTTACATAGCGGGAAACAAACTTTTAAATTTACATGCAGGGGGCCAAAAACAGTAAAGGGCAGCAGCCCTCCAAAGTCACGCAACGGCTCTGCCTAGGTCAAGATTATTTTGTTTTTTAATTTGTAAAAAGTTGAACAGTTTGACAGCTCCTACTATTGAGGCTTCTATAATCATTTTATATAAGGCTTTAAAGTAACTGAAAATAAATTTCTTATGTGAAACAAGCTTCATCATGCGTGAGGAATCAAATTAAAACGATGACCTAACAAAATAATTTGTATTTAAAACAACGTTCCTTTTTTTTCATTTTAAATATGATATTTTTTAAAGTTCATATTCCTCGATGTGTAGATATATTTAATTTAATTTTTTTCCCCCTTGGCGTAACATTGCATCTAAAATCTTGTGGAATCGATTCGAATCTGGGCCAATCAGTTTCATGTCTGTATCGATTGCTTTGAAAAGTAATGTTAAAATATTGACACACCTTAAACTGGTCCGTAAAGTAGTCACTGTTATGAAGGTGCATAAATTCATTCAAATCATTGACAGCTATAGATGTGTTTTTGGCCGTGGGTAGAGCAGTGTTGGAGTAAATGTTTTCAGGACCTGATTTCCCAGGGAGTGCCGTGAAAGATTTGCTACCTCGGTCTGAAATGTGGAACATTTAACAAAAGTGACTACACGTTAAATTAGCGCATAACAATATATCATCATTGTTTTATTAAAATAAGAAATAGAAGTAAATTTAACTTCATTTGGGGGTGCTAAAGAAAAGCAAAAAAAATTATAAATATTTTAGAATTAAAATAATAGGAAGCATTATTGAATTGATTTTATATATACTCCTATATATATTTCTTCAAGACTAAATTTTTATAGAAACATGAATTTTATTGCTTTTAAACATGATAAATAATCAATGAATCTCCAAACATTTTCTTATATATGCTAGAAGTTTTGTTTAACATGTATGGCATTAGTTTCAAATGGGCTGTGCTTAAGTTAAATTCTTATGCCATCAATGTTCTAACAAATTTTACACCGATGTTGTAATAAGTGATCGAAATGACTTTTATCACAATAAAAATCCTTAAATTAGGTCAACAAATGTCAAACGGGAGGCTGCACTGAAAATACTATTGATAACTTACCAGGTGGGTTGTTCTTATCATCACCGTTGAAATGTTTGGAAGACACAAATAACATTTCTTTCGATAGTTGTTCTTGGTTAGCGTTACTTTTAGCCCGTCGTCTTCTCCTGAGATTTATGAGATGAACAAAAACAGCGTGGCATTAAAATTTTAAAGCAGCGAAAAAAGTTTTAAATGTCGTCGCCAATTCCTATCATTATTTGACATAAATCTGATTTACAAAATGTTATATAATGATTGTGTTATGTTCTTATGAGCTTCGTAAATATATTAAGAATTTAAAGTTATATTTAAGTAATTTCGATTGCTCTCCTACGAGTAGGAGGCAGAATGCTAATCATTTCTTTCTCTTTTTTTTTTTTAAGTGTGTGTTGTTTTTTTTTGTGATTTTTTTTTATTATTTTTATTTTCCAGTGTTCTTTGTTATTGTATTCGCACAGGAAAACATAGTCGAAATATTTGTTTTATTTTCTTGCGTTTTATTCAAGATATATAATATATCATGTTCTTAATCATTCGTAATTCATATTCCATCAATGAGCGATGCCTTTGGCTATCCCAAAATCCAATAGCCCAAAAGTCAAGAATCTGGAGCTACAAGAACATCCAGACGCGCTAAATACTAACCAATCAACGGGCATGAAACACGTTTAAAGACGACATGCCGAGAAGGTTTTATTCATTAAATTATGTATTTATTTGAAGAAACTATTTTAACTTTCATACATTTCACATCACTTTTAAAATTTTAAAATTAATCCAATATTTTTGGGGTGGAAAAAAAAATGCTTTGATTTGTAATTATTTGATGATAAAGTACAGGTCGACCTACCTCACTATGAAGACGGCAGTTATGATCAACACCATTACGATCAACCCAACAACAATAGGTACAACAATGGCTGCTGCTGGTGTTGATTCGTCTTCAACTAATTCTTAGAAATTATAACGGCAAAACATTTCATTATATGGTATTATTAGGTAATCTAAAACTTTAAAAGCCATGGCATTAACTATGTGTTCCACTTAGTAACATGTCGTGTTGGGGCGGTGCAAAACATTTCGTTAGAATCGTGAGTTCATATTTAAGACCAGGAGTATCAAATGTTAAGTGCTAACCCTTTAACTCATTCATAAATAGACCAAGTGAGCTCTGTAAATTTAACTATGTGCGATACAGTTCGTGACTGAAGTTGATTGGTCAAAATTTATGTAGGAGTAATTGAATTAGGGAGTGTATATATATATTGTGGTTTGCTGTTACAAAGTGAGATAAGATATAAGAAGAGACAGGTTTAGAGATGAAGAGTTCATGATAGAGCGTCACTAGAGCTGTAGAAATATATACGGATTATGAAACACAATTTCAATGAAATTATTTTGCCAGAAAAACACCTGAGTCATCACATAGACGCGGCTTGAGAAATGTACATTGAGATTTGGAGTTTAGGTATGGTGTAAATAAAAGGAATTGGCATCTGTTAACGTGGAGTGTGAGTGCTCCCATCAATTGTTACTTGACTGTTACAGCTACCAACCGCCAGCCTCAGCCGTCACCTACAACCACGACTATGTCAATATTTAACAACTGCTTTCTCTTCAGACCATTTGACCAAACTGTTTGCCACCATGTGGTGGATTCCTGAGCAAATGTTTTACAGTGCTAACAAAGATCATTTGATAAATGTCGAAATTTGTGAAGAAATTTTAGACATAACACTGTAAATTAAGAGAATTATTGGTAAATAAAATGCTCTTAAAATGCCATTTACGCTGTCTTGCTTAAATGATATTGTTACGTCACAGATATAACTCCGGGGCGTACGATGGACAACTGTGGAACTATACAATCAATTGTCCTTACGTTGTCGATCTATGTACTGAGACATTTCAAACTAGTTCAATGTTTCCATTCTTGAGTCAAGTTTACTACAACACGTGCGACAAAAGACGTAGTAAAAAGTTTCTTGAGACGATGTCATCAACTTTTTTTTTATTATTGTCAAAATGAATAAGGACGATTAGTGTTTAACTTAAAGAGGTTGTCCATTTCATTTTATGCGAAACAAAAGTAAGTTAAATTCGAATTTATTCATTTATATAATATGTATTATATATGCTACAAATAAACATGTATTTACTCACTGTCAAAGCACGTGCGACCTACATAGCCAGACGTACAACCGTAGTCACATGTACCATTATTTCTAGAGCAAGTCTGGTTGTTACATTGCAGACTACAGTTGAGGTGGCAGTTATCCCCCCATTTGGATATGGGGCATTCTGATCAAAACACAAAAACGTATCTTAATAACTGTATATCATTATACAAAGAGATAGTGACAAATCACAGAGACATAAAAATTGATTACAAAGTTTTTAATAACAAATAAATAGGCTATGCTCAGTTATGATGCTAAAAATAGAGTTCCTGATTGCTACGCCAATTTGCCCAAAAAAGCCAATCTGTTTCCTTTATTTCAGAGCTCAGCAGGGGCGCCTACACAGGGGGGAAGGAATCATTTGTTTGCCAACAGATTAAGGGGATTATTATGTATTACTCAACAATGTTCAAACAAAGCATAGCTGTATTTTTTTTTTATTACTAATAATCATAGTGAAATACCATGCCTATGGACATGATTGACATGCCTGCCATGACTGGTATGGCTGGCATGACTGTCATGACTGCCATGACTGACATGACTGACATGGCTGACATGACTTACATGACTGACATGACCCACACACAGAGATTGTATACAGTTCAATATCTAAGGGGGGGTAGGGTTGATATCCGCCACTCGGGGGCGGGGAATAGACCCCCCCTGGAGCATTGCAACTTATCCAAGAATTCCACGGGATACGACAAGAAAGAATTAAGTGTAATATATTAAATAAGATAATAGAGATAATCTTCATTAGTGGCATGTAATGTTAAAATGTATAATATTGCGTTGTATTGCTCCCTTAATCTGTATTGAATATAGTCCTGCTCTCACGGAGTTTGACAGCCTGGTAAAAGACTAACCAATGTCTCTTTTCTATCAACACCGTTTTATCGCATTTACGTGTCCACATATATTGTGGAGCACGTGAATCATCTCGCGTCACACAACAGCTCTAATTAACTATGAAACCAACTTTTCATTTGCCACAATCTTAATCTTTTTTTCATTCTTTCTATTTGAGATTTTCACCTACCTTAGATAATCCCAAAGATAGGGCTTGGAAAATATTTATAATAAATTATGTGTTTTGATGAGAAGTAGATTTCATTTATTAGACATTAAAATCACCTCACCATCTAGACACAAAAGTCCAAAGTACCCTGGGTCACATCCATGGTCACATTTACCATCTTTGAAGTGACAGGTTTTATTGTGACAGTGATCGCTACAATTGTTGAGACATTGTCGGCCCCACGTCAGAGATGGGCACTCTATAGACATAAACAAATATTGTAAGCGAAATTAATATAGCTATTCAGATTTCAATTATTAACGTAACAGATCTTTAAAACTAATGGTTTATGCATGTGGTCACCTTAAAAAGATACTTTAATAATCTCTTCATATTTTCTTTAAAAACTCATGATATTTTATTTCTACTTTAAGTTGGACAAGCAGATGTGTGAATTTAAGACTTTTTTTTTTCCAGAATGCAGTAAATAAATAAATAAATTGTATATATATTTTAATTTGTATTGAATTGTAAAATGATTACGTCCATTTTAAGTACTTCTTTTTATAAAATCTACGGAGATCAGATTTTAATTTTGAATATTTAAATATTTTTGCATGAGTCATTGGAACAAATGTGCAACTCACGGATTGAACAATTTGCATGAGTATATCCTGTCTCACATCCAGAATCACACCAGCCACTGGTTACGTTACACGGTTCTGTCAGGCAATGTCCACTGCAGTTGTTCTTACACTGAGGGCCCCATTTAGAAGGTGCACAGGCTGTGATAAGGATTCAAGTTGTGAAATAAATTTTTAATTTATATTTAGTGCTTAATTATTTTCCCTTGCAACGTGTCCAGTTAAAATTTCTTTTGCGATGGAAACAGTCATTGATGGCTGTACATAGTCTAGCTTTAAATAGAACTCAGACATCAAGATACGTGTTTCAATTTTCGCAAATAGTTTACTAAGTGCATTCCTACATCTATGGTGGTCCGCTGAACACAGTTCGAATAATATTTAGAAAAAAATTTGTTTCAATATGTCTCTCCTTTTTTTTCTACATATTTATATAACTATAATTACTTACCATCAACACATCTCTCCCCTAAGTATCCAGCTTGACATCCCATGTCACAGGTTCCATTAAATCTGTTACACGTTTTATTAAAGCAATGTTCGCTACAACTGAGAGAGCAGTTTGGGCCCCAATACAGTGCAGGACAAGCTAGCAAAGAGACAATGGATGACAGTATTGTTCAAATTACAATATCGTTAAACTTTAAATAGAAGTGTTCTGCGACATATATCTTAATATCAAATTAATTAATAATTTCAAAACAAGTTTAAAATGTGGATAGTTTCTCATGAGCTTAAGTTCATTAATATTCATCAATCATGAAATTTATATGCAATAATTGTCATAAAGTTGTTAATAGCAGTCTTACAATTTTATATCAACTATGTCAGAAGTGTAATTTATTGTCCATAGCAGTTATGAGTACCTACTTTGTGTACAGTTATCTCCATTGTATCCTGCTTCACAGCCGTTGTCACATTTCCCATCAACGTTGTCACATGTTTTATTAGCACAATTTATGCTACAGTTACCCAAGCACTCTGGGCCCCACTTCAAGTAAGGACATTCTTATGGGGTGAGAAAAACAATAATGGATTGGAAAGACACAGTTACTTATTTTTATTCACCCAAGCTCTTTTAAAGGCGAAAAACGTCTGTAGATGTGAGACTTGGTTATGGAGTTGTCTCATTATGATCTGTTGTTTAACATTATCTTAAATAAAGAATAGTTCGGTTCAAATGTAGACAATTATATACTTATTTAATTCATGTTTTTATTGCTTTTGGAATACTGCTGTTTTGAGATCAAATTTCGACAATTTAATTTGATTTAATGGAGAGCTTGTTTGAAAAAGAAAGAAAATGCATGTTGAAAGGATAAAAGAACAACTGGTGCAATCATTACTTATAAAATAACATTGTTACATTACCCTGAAATTTAATTAAAATACCCCTGGAAGTTTTACATTGCCATGAAATTAAGTTACATTAAACACGAAACGTAGTTAAAGTACCCATAAAATATAGTTATGTTACCAGAGGAACAGTTTTTATTGATGTATCCAGGTAAGCATCCGAAGTTACAGATGCCGTTTGTGTTATTGCAGCTTCCTTTCAAGCAGTTCTCGGTGCAGTTGCTCTGACAGTTTAAACCCCATTTAAGGGGAGGACACTCTGGTAGGAATTAAAAAGCAACATATATTTTAATTGCTTAATTCCACAGCCTCCAAACAAGATTCTGCCAAATCAATGATATGTTAAATAATGCCATGATAAATATAAGCAACAACAAAATTGAAATACTTGCATATGTAGTCTTAGTTGGAAATAACAAAAAGATTTATTTCAAAAGATTGTCATAATGTTAAACTTAATATTTTGGAAATGATAGTTTACGTTCTATTTCATGTATTCCCTTTGTGTTATTGCTTATTTTGGTTTAATGTTTGCTTTGTTTTTTTCATGGTACATGAAAAAAGAGAGCTTCTTTTAAATACGCATACATAAAGAAATGTTTCTCAGCAGTGACATAATTAGGGAGGGGGGAGGCGCTGGGTTAGACCCTACCAGGCATCACTTTTTCATTTTGTAAGCAGCGGGTGGCATTTTCAGCCAAGAGAAACGAAAAGAACGAGATTTTATTGATTAAACGACGCAGTCAAAACAATGTATCATTCATTATTAGTACATGGAAATAATGAAGTGAAACCCTTGGGACCAAAACTATATTTAGAATTTAAAAAATTATTGTATTCTACTTCTTCTATATTTTGTGGACACACGATCAATGTATTGATCCTTCATGGTGTATTCCGTGGCGAGTTAGTGCTAATGTCAGGTAGAGCTTTTTTCAAGGTTCATTATTGTCAGGTTATACTAAGCCAAATTCAGTAAATATATTTATATTGAGTTTTGTTTTCTTGTTTGTATTTTTTTTTGGGATGGGGGGTGTATGTGGGACGGTTGTGTTCGTGGGGGGGGGGGTTCAAATTCAAAGTCCGCCCCGGGTGGGGAAAGTATCGCTACGCCACTACTCCTAAGAATCTTGTCAGACACAAACATTTAATCGTATCTCTAAATATTCCTTGCAAAATTCCATGTTTCATAATTTGAAAGAACTATTTATAATGCATTTCAACATAGTCGTTTTTTTTTTT
>CAXITT010000108.1:547780-561643 GCA_964033795.1 Lymnaea stagnalis | reverse complement strand
CTAAACTCTACTTTTTCGTTCTCAAATTCCGCTACCCCACACCATCGTTTATCAAAGTGTCGAATGACGGGCATATTTTGGGCTTTTTTTCTTTTTTTTTTTTTTTTTTGTTGTTGTAATTATGCGTTGTATATTGATGGGTAAACGTCGGAAATTTACTTTGAGAAGGGACCTTATTAGACATGCGGTTATCGTATACATTATACTCTGTTTTTATTTATTCACTATTACAATTCCGTATTGAACGATTTTGAGGTGGTAAATTACTATTCTGAGACTATATTTTAATATTTAGGAGTTCCAGTGTAACCATGTCTGCACTATATTATCATTCTCAACGTTTTCAATATTTGTTGAACTTTTTTTGTTTTTATTATGGGTCGAATATAAAATTAGGCGATAAATAATAATTAGGGATCATCAAAAGATTTAAATGTCGACCAATAAGAAAGCGTCTTTCAATGAAAATGTTTGGCTTTTTTGGAACAAAGAGTTCCTTCAAAACTTATCTCTGGACATACAAATAAAAAAATAACATAGGCTAAGCTTTCGATCGATACCAAATATGTCTAAGTAGCGTTATAATCTATACTAACAAAAGACAAAGCCCTCATTGACTCATCACTCATTCTCCAACTTCCCCTGTAGATAGAAGCCTGAAATAAGTGTTACAAATTTTGCAAATCACAAAATTATTCCTTATTCCTACAGCATAATTAGAAAAATTAAGCAGGTTTCATTTCAAAACTATATACCGTTTATGACCGGCGGCCCAAATGTCATTTTTGTATTATATGAGCTATATTTAAAAAGGATTAACAGATACTGCTACATGAATAGATGGATCTTGACCGAACTTAATATAAAAAAATTTAATTATCCATATTCAAATACCGAAGGGTACTTAACACATAATATCCCTCCCTCTGAGGCCGGGGGCCCTATTTCATTTTTCCTTATATTTGGCATCCTTCCGTCTTCGTGAACCATGTAGTTCTACGCTTTGACGAGTGGCTAACTTGGCCAATCCTAGAGTGACAATCACGGCCGCATCTCTCGCGGGAGAATATTGATTCCTGGTGAGATCTTGATTTCCGAATTGTTCTTTTTGTTTCAAGGGCCTCATTTCGACCATTTTCTGCCTTTTTTACTCCTTCAAACACAGCTGTTCGCTAGTTAGATCGATGTTCGGCAATGAACTCCCATTCGTTCTTTTCAATGCTGGCTTCCCTCATGCTTCTTTTGCAAACGTCAATAAATCTCAGGCGTAGCCTTCCAATATGTCTTGTCCCTTCTGCCAACTCTCCATACAGCAGCATTTTTGGGATACGTCCTTCCTCAATTTTCCGTAAATGGCCTAACAAGCGAAGGCGCCTCTTGATAAGTAAGGAGAATATGCTAAACATGTGTGCGCGTTCCAAAACCTCCACGTTAGGCGCCTTGGTCTGCCAACGAATGCGTAAAATGCGACGCAGACATCTTTGATGGAAGCTGTTGAGTTTCAGCTCATGACGTGTATATGAGGTCCACACTTCGCTCCCAGATAGGAGCGTGCTACGCACACATGCCTGATAGACACTTCTGTTTGTTTTATCAGTTAGATTGAGAATATTCCACACTCGCTTATTCAGTTTAGCCATAGTTGCTGCTGCTTTTCGATCCTGATATTTATATCTTCATTGACGGAGAGAGGACTAGAAATATTGGATGCCATGTATGTGAAATGGTCACCAACCGAAAGATTATGGCCCTCAATAGATATGATTGGAGAGGACGGTGCTTCTTGCATCATTACATGTGTTTTCTGTAAACTAATCGAAAGTCCAAACTCTTTACAAGCATGTGATAGACGATTAACCAGCCCCTGCAGACCTTCTTCTGTGTTAGATGTTAAGGCGGCATCGTCAGCGAACAGCAGTTCACGAATCAGCACATTTTTTTACTTTGGTCTTTGCACGAAGGCGGGCGATATTGAACAGTCTTCCATCAGATCTGGTATGGACGGACACTCCATCTTCACAGTCACTGAAAGCAAATTGAAGGAGCATCGAAAAGAAAATTGAAAAGAGCGTAGGTGCCAGTACACAACCCTGTTTTACTCCGCTGCTAACTGGAAATGACTCAGAGACAGTGCCATTGAAAATAACTGTGCTGTGCATGTTTTTGTGAAATGACTGTATTATTGTGAGAAGTCGTGTGGGACAACCTATTCTTTGAAAGATACTGAAAATGCCTCTCCGACTTACCAAGTCAAATGCCTTGGTCAGGTCTGTGAAGGCAATATAAAGAAGCATATGCTGTTCACGACATTTCTCCTGCATTTGGCATAGCGAAAATATCATGTCTATTGTTTAGCGCCCAATCTTGAAGCCACACTGGGATTGTGGGTAGATGCTGTTTGCAAGACTCTGCAATCGTTTAAGGGCAACACGAGCAAAAGTCTTTCAAACTAAGCCAAGGAGAGAAATACCTCTTTAACTATTGCAATCATTTCGGTCCCCTTTATTTTTGTACAATGTTACGATGTTGGCGTCTGTCATGTCCTTGGGAATGTGAACTGTTTCCCAACACAAACAGAGGAGCTCATGTAAGGGCTGAAGTAAAATAGGTTTTCCATTTTTGAGGATTTCCACTGGGATGCCGCCAATCCCTGGAGCCTTCCCATCCGCAAGGTAATCGATGGCTTTTTCGAGCTCCTGTAAAAAATTGCATAATGCTAAAAAGAAGTGTCGTCCACGAATTAACATCCACTGCTCAAACGATCCTGAAAAATCGCAGCAATTCTCAAAACTTCTGCAGGACACCCTTGGTAAAGCATCCCACCATGGAACTATTGACTCTAAGTGGAGCCATTTACGACATGCTGTGTACGATTCAGTAATGTCCGCCTACGGTAAAATGGAGCATAAAAATAATGACTGGTACGAGGCGCATTGGAATGTGATGGAACCCGTAATCGAGAGGAAGAGAAGAGCCCTTATATAAGCTATATAAATATCAATAGGCTTAATCCTCTTACATGAATAGATGGACAATGACCAAACTTAGTACACACATACTCTTGATTATCCATATTCAAATACCGTAGGGTACTAAACTCATAATATCCATACCTCTGGGGCCGGGGTCCCAGTTTTATATTTTCATATATAAGCTATATTCTCCATTTTCCCCTGTTTCATTTCGAAACTCTACCCGGAACGGTCACAACCGGGGGCCCGGAATTCGTTTTTTTCCCTGATATGAACTGTATAAATAAAATAACAACAAATACACCTAAATGGATTGGTGGATCTTGACCAAACTTATTAACGATACACTTGATTATCCATATCCAAAAACCGAAGGGTACTAAACTCAAAATATCCATGCCTCTGGGTCCGGTGGCCCCATTTCATTTTGTTTATATAAGATATAAAATACCAACAGGCTTAATACTCCTTCATGAATAAATGGATCTTATTTAAACTTATTACACATACACTTGGTTATCCATATTATAATACCGAAGGGTACTGAACTCATAATATCAATCCCTCTGGGACCAAGGGCCCAATTTCATTTTTTCCTAATGTAATCTATATAAATATCAGTAGGTTTAGACAACACCTATGTAAATAGGTCGATCTAGGCCTAGCTTTGTAGCAAAACCCTTCTTAGTCCGTATTAAATTGTCGGTGGATTTCAACCTAATAATATCCAATCCGATCAGGGCCAATCCAGAATTTTCTAGAAATTTCAATAGTTTAAAAATGCTATATCTATGGCATTTTAAACCAAATTGAATAGGAACAATTTTCAATGTATAATTTATCGTAATATTTTTTAAGCCCTTCCCCCTTTCTCAGACATAAAAAAAACGGAACTATTAAATAGGTCACCACCGGGGCCCCTATATCAATTTAAATGTACTATAGCTATAGTAGTACAATTAAAGTTTATAATGTTTCGCATTCGACAAATAATTATGTATAAAAGTATATTTTACACGTTTCATGGAGGATATTGACTTAATCTAGAATATTCTATAGTGTTCTACAGCAGGGGACTCAAACTCGCACCCCCGGGCCATTTGTGGCTCGCAAGACGATATTTTGCGGCCCGCTAAATGACAGCAAAGTTTAGTGTTATGTGGCCAGGGCGTTTTGCCCATTTCCATATCTATAATGAGACCCTCCACAATGGTTTTAGTCGAATCTCAACAACTAGTCTAAGTCTGATTTTTTTTTTTATGTTGTAAAGATTTGGGGGTTGATTATAATGGTAAAAACCGTTTTAAAATCGAACTAAAAGTGTGTTTTTAAGCATTTTATGAGACATGACCAAAGTGGGGGTTTGGGAAAAGTTTAAAAAATCAGTGGGTAATGCGTAATCATAATTGTTTTAAATCTTTGCAATCTGACACAGTATAAAAGAAGTTCTATTAAAATTGTAATCGTATTTACGAGTTAAGAAATTTACAAGCCTGTTATTTTGGTCACTTTCAAAATAGGGTTAGCCAAAAAGACCTTTTTCTACGATAAAAAAATCAAAATTCATTCTCCTTACTAAATTATCTTCCTTCGCATCAATAATTCATAAATATTGCCAGCTCCTGTCAATTTTTTAAAAGTTTTTAGGATTGAAAGCGTTCATGGAGAAGGATGGGGTGGTTGTTCCTGTACTAAGTGGTCCTAAATTGCTCATGAACTTGGCTTTTCTTGTAGACATTACACATGGGCTGAATGTACACAACAAGAAGTTACAAGACCAGGGGTAGCTTGTCAGTGTTGCCTATGACAAAGTCAGGGCATTCTGTACACAAAGTAGGTTATGGTTCTTAGAGAAACCTCTGCCATTTCTCGAAATGCAAAGTAGTCATGGACTAGGGTACACCATTCAGTAGTTAGGATATCGATTCCATTGCAAAGCTACAGGAAGAATTTGTCACATGTTTGCAGACTTTAAAACACACAGAGCCACTTTTACACTTTTTGCTGATCCTTTTCCATTTATTGTGGAAGACGTCCCCCCCCCCCCCACCAAAAAAAAAAAAAAAAAAAAAAAAAAAATTCTTCCCCTTCAAATGGAGCTGATTGATTTTCAGAGCAAGTCTAAGTTCAGGCAGGTGAATAGAAAAAAAACACAAGCGTGGACAATTTATGAAAGCGTTGCCCTCCGCCTTCACTGAGATTTCCAGGTTGTTCAAGCGGATCATATGACTTTTTGGGAGCACCTATCTGTGTGATAAGCTCTTGTCAACTATGAAATTTAACAGGTTAAAATTCAGGGTCTAACTTACTGATGAACATCATCAAGCTATACCCAGGGTCTCAGTTGCTTCCTCACTCAAGCCAAATATTGCTCATCTATGTAAGAAGAAGAGCTTCCAGGTTTCTGGCAATAATGAGTAGGAGAAAGAAAGTAAAGCCTAGTTATTGAGAACCCTTAATATTTGTATTTGTTATTAATTAAGGTTGAGCAGATTGCAACATTTGAACTGTATTGAATTTGTAATCTTTTTCTGTGGAATACTTGATGCAGTCCAGTCTCACTCAGACTCTACTTCCTGCGGCTCCCGGATGATTTGCGTTTGAGACCCCTTTTCTACAGGGATATAGAATTAGATCTAAAAGCTTATTCAAACAAAATCGCCCTGAGCATGATCTCATAGAGAAACAGGATCCTAATGGGACACATCGGTTACGCGATCCCATCGGGGAACAAGATACCATCGAGATCCCATCAGGTGGCGGGATCAAACCGGGATCAGGATCCTATCAGGATAGGGGATAACATTCGAAATTCCCTAGGTGGAACGATATCACACAGAGAACGGTATTCTAACGAAAAAGCTTCGGTTTTGGCCGAAAATCATTTTTTTTAACTTCGGTCTGGTTTTCATTTAAAAATTAGAAAAGCACTTACGGTCCGTCTCTAAACTCTCCCCGGGATACTATTTCTTTGCTAAGGGCTTTTTCAATAAAATTTATTCTGATTTTGTGCAGTTTGTTCGCTTACGATGGCTTCCCGCCGACACGTTCGTTGTTTTGTTGCGTTCCTTTTATTCAGGTTTGACCTTACTTAATTTTATTCATATCTTACTTCACATCAGCCTTGTTGGGGCTAAGAGAAAGCAAGGGAGTTCTAGAAACTGAAAATGTTTCTGTGGCCGTACGGACGGGGACCTACATCAAGCCGACTATCCATCACAGCCGTTCTTAATAAAAGCACAAACCCTTCATAATTAACAACATCTCAGCACATCTCAAACAACTTCGCGTTTTCACTATAAGAATAGTTTTATATTAAATTCAATTTTAAAAGTATATCAACAATTTATATTTATGTTTTTTGCACCGTTCGTTTTGTTTTCATCTTGTAGTTGTGCATTTTTCGATGACTACACCTCATGTCAGTGGTCCCCAAACCCCGGGCTGCCGACTGGTGCCGGTCCATGAATCAAATGGTACCGGGCCGCCCAAGAAACATTTATTTACGTTAAGTTTTTCTCTCGGGATTGTGCGACTTTCCATTGACGAGGTGTTAACCGGGAGCTAAGCGGCTTAGTATGGGCAGTGGCGTTGTAGCTTTGGTGGAGAAAAGGCGTGTGACGCTCTTCTCTCTTTTCACGGTACTGTTGCATGTTTAAAAGTACTGGGCACCATCTCATGTTTAACAGTGTTTGGTGTACGTGTATATTGTGTCTCATTATTTCCCTTGTTTCGTCCATATTTACTATCTGAGTGTAAAGATGTTTTATTTCATATCGGTCGCTTGAGAGCTCAAATTTAACAAAAAAAATTAAAAAAAATTAGTGAGAAATAGAATTTATTTCAAAGTTTCATTGGGAAAAAGAATAGGCCCAATGAAGAGACTGAAGAAGAGAACATCAAAGAAACATAAAAATTGTAACAGACAATACCATGAGTCCTACTTAAAATATGGTTTTATCGGGACAGGTGATTCTCACACAAAAAACCTGTGGCGACCGGCTCTCTAATGAGGCATAGGAACCATTTAAAACTGCTTCGCCACTTGAACACCAAGCACTTTGAGAAGCTCCTGTAGTATTTTGAAAGAAAAAATCGGGAATACGAAAGACAGAAGAAATTTCTGAGGGTCATCACATCAATTAGGGAGAATGCCCTGAAAGCCTCATATTTGATGGCAAACCTTATTGCTGAGGCTAAAAAGCCAATCACTATCGGCGGACAATTGATACAGCCCTCCACAAAAGACATTTGCCGCGAACTTCTAGGAGAGGCTGCTGTTGAAAAGATAGCACATAAGACTTTTTAGGCTAGCACTGTGACTAGGCGCATTGAGGAAATAGCCGAAGACATTGAGACACAATTTTATGAGAGGATTAATACATCACCGTGGTACGCACTCCAGGTTGAAGAATCTACAGATATCGACAACAAGGCAATTCTACTTGTTCAAGAGCGATATCTTTATCAGTAGGATGTGATGGGGATTTTTAATGTGCACTATCTTTGCCAACCAACACCACAAGAGCAGAACTGTTCAAGTCACTGGATGGTTATATATCAGGCCAACTAAAATGGTGTTTTTGTTTAGGCATATGCACAGACCCAACTGCTGCTATGACCGGACGATTGTCTGATTTAAATGTTCAGATTACAGAGGTTGCCCCTGAGTTTGAAACTACGCTTCGCATCATTCACAGGGAAACGCTGGCAAGCCGAAAAATGTCCCTGGAATTTAACAGCCTAGTGATTAATGTCGTTAAAGTTATTAAACAAATCAAAGCACAGCCCCTTAACTCACGCTTGTTTGGGCAGCTTTGTGAGGAGATGGGCGCAGAGCATAGATGCCTTCTCTAAGAATAGAAGTCACCACTGGCAGCACATTTCAGTGACGAGGTATGGGTCGCAAAAATAGCTTACTTGTGTGACATATTCAGCCTGCTTAATGAACTCAATCCATCCCATCGGGGGAAAATGACGACTGTTGGCAGACAAAGTAGCTGCATTAAAAGCCAAACTGTATTTGTGTGGACGGCGAGGGAACAGAGGCATTTAGTACATGTTTCAAACATTAGGCGAGGATTTTAGGTGAGATTGAGAATTCATTATCCAAGTTTGTGCACGATCACCTGTCTTTGCTTTTAAAAAATTTCGAGCTCCACTTCCCAATAACAAAAGACCCACGAACTGGTAATTAATGTATTCTCCAACCATTTGTCAACAAACCAGTCAAATCTGGCATAGACTATCTGTGCAAGAAGATCAACTGCTGGAGATTGCAAATGACGTTTGTCTTTAAACTGCGTTCGAGACAACTACTCTGCCGTTGTTCTGGATTTAAGTCCTGGCAGAATACGCTGAGATGGCCACCACAGCACTTAAATTCCTATTATCATTTCCGACATTATATTGTATGAAACGTGGTTTTCTTCAGTGACAGCAACCAAAACAAAACAATGGAATAAACTGTGTATAGACCAAACACTTCAAGTGTCATTGTCTCCTATTATCCCAAGATGGAACCGTCTCGTTGCGAAGAAACAAGCTCAGGGTTCTCATTGATTTAGCTTTCTAGTGATTTAAAAATGTTAAATCACTCTATATTCATTTTTTGGTGTAACTGTTTTGTACTTTGAAGGTATGCCATTATTAAATCAAAACAATCTAAAATATAAACAATCAACTAATTCCCCCCCCCCTCCCCCCAAAAAAAACTGAGCAGCGGTAAAATGATCAAACTTTGACCGGTCCGTGGCGATAAAATGATTGGGGACCACTGCCTTATGTAATTACATATTGCATGAATTCGTGTTATTAATTATTCATATATGTTCATTAAATTACCTTGAGAACAATTGCCGCCAGTGTAACCATCTTCACAGCCATAACAAATACCAGTGGTGCCATTACATGAATTATTTCTGCAACGAGTACTGCAAGAATCGTTGCAGTTGTAGCCCCATTTATCTGATGGACATTCTGGGAAGAGAGAAAGAGAGAGAATAAAAATGATAGAAAAAGAGAGTGTGGTAAGTAGTGCTAAGACTTGTATTATTTATTCCAATGTATTTTTAAGAGAAAACAAAACTTTTCAAAATTTACTTATATATTATACATCAATTGGAGAATTTTATATTTCATATATCAATTAGAAAGACAATTGTATATTTTACATATCAATTTTAAAAAATTCAAATTTTTTCTCCCAACTTAAGCTATCAAAAGATTGATGCAAGAAGTCATTTTGATGTTTGATAGATCTATTACATTTTCGTGATAAATATATGAAACTCAGTAACAATATTCTATCAAGAAATACAGGTAGATCGCTAACTTTCTAAAGAAGCCATGCTTCTAAAGAAGATATTTTCTCTGATTGAATCCCCAGGGCAATCGAAGGAGTCATTATGAAAAGAGGTTGAGATTATAAGGGTGCACAAATTACATGGAAGTTTGGTTCACGGCTGTTAAAAAATGTTAAATTATGTTAAACTAGTTGATGCCCGCCGTAACATACGGTGGCGTAACAATAGGGCTTAACAGGGGCAGTTTTTCTTACACCGGGAACGGGTAATTTGAAAAAATACCTGGTTGATCAAAGCATTACACAAAATAATTAACTTCTCATTATCTCATTATCTCATAAACAACAGACTTACAAATAGTCCTACACCCTACCTGTCGGCCTCTAAATAATAGTTCTATGAACTGTGCAATACACCACCTGCCGACTTTTAAAAAATGGCCCTACAGACAATTCTACACTCTAACTGACAATATATCTGATTCTGGTATTGTACGTTGCTGAATCCATGTTCTGGCATTTTTAGGTGCAACGGTTGGGGGAGCGATGCTGGTATCCTAATGATTCTTATCGGATAATAGGGCAGTTTTGAAGCTCTCGATTGACGTCAACTCCACGGCGGCATTGTGCGGGTGGTTCCAAGCGATAATTGTGCGTGGGAAGAATGATTTTTTATATTGGACTGTGTTAAGCCGAGGGACGTTGATCCATTTACTATTTTTCCGGATGTAGTTGCTAATGGGGTTGTTAGAGGTGAAGTCAGTGTTTAGCGAGCGTTTGGCTCTGATAAAGTGACCTGGCTTCTGTGGGGTGAGATACGTGTTTGATGAGATGGCCGGCACTATTTAAAGAAATTGTCCTACAGACAGCCCTACCCCATACCCGTGGCTCTTTTTTTTTAATACATCTGTTCTCAACCTGTGGGTCGCGACCCCTTTGGGGGTCGAATGACCCTTTCCCAGGGGTGGCGTAAGACCATCGGAAAACACATATTCACTACAGTTATGAAGTAGCAAGGGAAATAAGTTTGTGGTTTGGGGGTCGCCACAACATGAGGAACTGTAAAAAGGGGTCATGGCATTAGGAAGGTTCAGAACCACTGCATTAATATAATAGTTGCCTCCAAAAATTCAAACTTCTACAGTGAGTACTTCAGGAATCTGTGCAGTTGCAGTCTTCCTGCGACATGTTAGTTGTTTTATTGTACTCCTTTTTAAAAGATTTTCCCATACTTTTTTCTAACTCATTTCCTTTTTTGGCCGAACGGATTACAGTCTCCTCCTAATTACCATAGTTTTTTAATTTGCCTTTGAGTTTTATACTTTTTTTTAAATTGTGTATGTTTATGTGTGCTTAAAGTTATAATGACATATTTATGTGGGAATGTACAATGGATAAGTGAATGTATGCCAATATCAATGTCTTTTATTTCATAGACTCGGTAAGAAAAGGGGAAACAGTCGATTTTACTTTTCTTTTAAATTATATACTTAGTCATTGAATAAAATAGGCATTTCGTATAAGCATTGATTTATATTGTGTTTATATATTAAATAATACATGGAAAAACAATATGTTGTTATACCATAATTTTGCAAATTTAAATAGTAGCAATAACTATACATCTAAACTACTATCAAATGGTCTGCAGAGGAAGGCTCATAGACGCAACGTTCTTCTTTTAATGTCCTGTCTATATATGTGTACAAGTGCTTTGTGGGAGAAATTTAGTGGGGGGGAGATAATTTGTGAAACACATTATTCAACAAAAACTCTTGGCATCAACTTTATAAGGAATTAATGAAGGAATGAGTCCTGGTAGAAATTCACTAATACCAATAAAAAAATAATGTCATTACAATGGGGGGGGGGGGGGTTAAACGAGGGAGTGTGTTGTCAGCCTGAGTGAGCGTTTGTCCTGACTGATTGGTGGACCTGATCGATTAATCGGCCTGATCGATTGGTGGCCTGATTGATTGGTCGGCCTGATCGATTGGTCAGCCTGATAGAGTGGTCGGCCTGATTGAGTGGTCGAACTAAGTTGGAAACACCTAAAGGTCTAAAAAAAAAACATGTAATGGATTAATCACTTTATTAGCCTAAAACACAAATAAAACATTAAAATCAAACCCACCAGTCTGACAATCATCTCTATAGTAGCCAAGAGCACAGCCGGAAGTACATCCTCCAGTAGCCACAAAACACGACTCAGTTTGATTCAAACAATTACAGGTTTTATTGCAGTCGACTCCAAACGTGTTGCTAGCACATGCTGAATCTGACGATAAATGTTTTTTTATAAAATTTTAGACCAGTGCAAACAAAAGAATAAAATATAAGAGAAAAGCATGTGAGTATTTTAAGGATGACAACTGAATTCTTATTTGCATCTGAGCAACAAATACTTGCGATCAGTGGATTCAGGAATATAATTATAATATCCAATATGGATTAGAGAGATCAACTCAGTTTTTTCAATAATAATAAATGAAGGACTTAGTTCAAGCAGGACAATAAAAGGTTAATCAAGTTATATCTTACAAGATTATATAGATATAGATATATAGATGTAGATATATTGTGTCCGGAAGAGAAAAATCATATGACAATGATTGGTCAGTGGTGAGCGCGTTATAAGGCTGGCGTTAAAACTAATGGTGGAATCTTAAGCACAAACAAATGTTAACTAGAATTTAGCATTTTGCTAGAATTAAAATGAGATTTGTAAATTTGTTTTTTAATTGATTAATAGTTACCTTTAGTTTTCATCATTATAAAAATGGGTTCCTTTTCTTTCGCACATATTTTCAATATATATATATTTGTATAGTTCATTGTTAAAAAGATTTAATTTCAATAATTTTTAGTACGCAACTAGTCAAAATTACATAGTAAATTAGAAATAGCAGTGTTTGAAAAGTATTTGCATATATTTTAATCATGACAATTGTCCCGAGCTTAATAAAAATCTATTTAACTCACCACCGTAGATTTCCACTTCACACAAGGTCAGGATTCGGGTGAAATTGGTAAAAATTTTAACATATGAAACAAGTTCAGGAGGTGACGTCACGGTATAAATCAGTTGTTTTGGAGGGATGGAGTAGTTGATGACGACATTATTGTCCGGGTTAAAACTTAAGAGGGAGAAATTCAGCAGCCTTTCCTGTACTGAAATCATAATAGAAAATTGTAAGTCTTAACATTTAAACGTTAATTTTTTGCTATAATGAACCACAATATTATGTTTTATCATCATTATTAACAAACCTTAAGCGTAACTTATGACGAGCATATAATCATATTAATGAGTCATATAAACTAGGAAAATTAAGACAGTGCCTAATTGAGTGAGACTAATTCTAACTACAAATGTCCAAAAAAATTAAATTAACTAACAAATAGTACAAGAAAAAAATATCAGAAAAGCAAGATATATTAAGTTCTTATTAGATTAATCCATCCAAAATCATTTAAGACGTTTTACCGTATAGGAAGTTGTCTACCAATAGCCATCTCTCTAATTCATCACCATGTCGGATATATCCCATACTATCATCGTAATCCAGGTTGTTTTTTTTTTATTTGAGCTCTCACAAAAAATCTGTTGATCTATACAAGTAAGTTGCCTACAAAATTTCCTTTGTCGCTGTTTTTAAATTTAAGCAAAATATGACTTGTGACGTCACTTCCACCAATGTTTGAACCTTTCTATTACAGTAGAACTTACGGCTGTTTCTGTTGTATAGAAGATATCTGTTTACAAGTCGAGGTCTAGAGAACGTCACATTCCAGTTAGAGGCAATCTCTTCCTGTGTATGTGAACAACTTCCTTGAGTGAACTCGGAATCTGTTTTCCCATCTACAGCACGACTGGAGTCATATGTTACTGGATATTCGCTGTAGTTACTTGATTGTGACGTCATTTGCTTTACTGCCACATTTCTACCTAAAATACAATTTGAAACTAGTTAAATGCATTCATCCGACCAATATATAATTTTGCAATCCTATATGTCGTTATGCTCATGTGCATCAATCATATATTGAAAATAATGTGTAGAATGGCGGGTGGCACAAGTCTGTTTAGTTGTTTTAAAATAACATGCATAGTAAGAAATCTTCATACAGGAATGATTTTTAAACTTTCCTTAACTTTAATTCTTATGACTAATAAAATGTTGGGGGTGAGGGAAAGCTTTTTTTTTTTTTTTTGAAGGCTTGTCTAATTGATAAGTACAAAATGTGTCTTAAATGTGTCCAGTATTCAAATAGTTTATGATATTTTTCATTGCTCTTATCATAATTGTTACGATTTGGTCTCTGTGTGTTCGCGTTGTCAACATATTGTAAACGCTTAATCCTCTAATGTAAATCATTATCTCCACTAACGTTCAGCTCTTTCTCCACCCATGCAAAGAGATCTTCCACTTTTGATAAACCCTACCTCCACCAATGTATAGCCCTAAATTCAGATATATAAAAACATATCACAACTAATGTAAAGCCCTACTGTCACAATGTGACTATTTGCCATGGTCGAGAGTAACAAGACTAGGTATGGTGACGCCCCCCCCCCCCCCCCGG
>CAXITT010000108.1:519110-547763 GCA_964033795.1 Lymnaea stagnalis | reverse complement strand
GTTATCGCACGGCGGCTCCCTGCAGCTGTTATCCCATGGTGGGGGGGGGTGTATATTGCGAGAGTGTACACAAGTTTCTGGCTTACAGCAACATGCCTTAAGATGCTGGTTTATTATTGCGCGATGACAAGACTTAATTACCATGGCAGTGGGGGGGGGGGAGAGGGGGAGAGAATTGACAACTGCCAAGCGTCGTGGGAGGATCAAGCGGGTATATATAGAGACACCGACCTTGGTAGTTGCACTGACCACTACAGCCCGCACAGGAGACTTCGCACTCAAGTGTGTGTCGATTTAGATTTAAACCTACCTTGTGCCAGTTTTGCAACAAAATCCACACAGAGAAGTAAGTGTATGTAAGGTGTGTGAATGACTAGGCTTTAGGGTAGTTGGTGTGATTGATAGTTACGTCAGGCAGACGATTAGTAGTTTAGAAGACTACGGTAAGTAGCTAGTTAGGACTTGGATGCTAACGTAGAGTGACGACAAAGGCGCCAGAAAGAGGCAGTGACGATCCTTGACCATAGGACAGACCCTTAAGTAGCTGAGAGGACAGTCGTACAAGGTTCCATTATAGAGAGGGGCAGCGTCTTGGTCGGCTTTTTAAGTCAAATGTCTGTGTTTTTTCAAATGTAATCCGCTTATGTTTTCTAAGTAATTCATAGTTATATTACAGCCATCAGTAATTGTCATAGCATATATTCTAGGATAATTATCAATAATATTTTATCATCTGTCATGGTGTATTCATGGTAAATCGCATATTATTTTACTTAGTATATTTAGATAATAAATTTAGTCATTTTAAGTTAATTTGAAGACTTATTTGTTTATTGTATGGTTATTGTGTTTCCTTGGGCACATTAAAAAAGAAGGTGGTCTCAGAGTTATTTTTTAGAAATGAGACGAAGTGTCACTGAGCAGAAGGGATCTCGTGACACCTACACCCGCTTATGAAAAGCCTTACCTCCATCTAAATCACTACCTACAATAATATAATGACCGACCTCCACCAATGTAAAGACCTAAATCTACCGATGTAAAACCTACGTCAAGCAATGTAAAGACCTACATCCACTTATGTAAATACCTACCTTCACGTATGTAAAGACCTACCTCCACTAATGTAAGGACACCCTTCACTTATGTAAAGACTAACCTCCACTAATGTAAAGACCTACCTCCACTAATGTAAGGACACCCTTCACTTATGTAAAGACTTACCTCCACTAATGTAAAGACCTACCTCCACTAATGTAAGGACACCCTTCACTTATGTAAAGACTTACCTCCACTTATGTAAAGACTTACCTCCACTAATGTAAAGACCTACCTCCACTAATGTAAGGACACCCTTCACTTATGTAAAGACTTACCTCCAATAATGTAAAGACCTACCTCCACTAATGTAAGGACACCCGTCACTTATGTAAAGACTTGCCTCGGCTAATGTAAAGACATACCTCCACTAATGTAAGGACACCCTTCACTTATGTAAAGACTTACCTCCACTAATGTAAAGACCTACCTCCACTAATGTAAAGACCTCCCTCCACTAATGTAAATACCGACCTTCACGTATGTAAAGACCTACCTCCACTAATGTAAGGACACCCTTCACTTATGTAAAGACTTACCTCCACTAATGTAAAGACTTACCTCCACTAATGTAAAGACCTACCTCCACTAATGTAAAGACCTACCTCCACTAATGTAAGGACAACCTTCACTTAAAAGAAAGTCTTACCTCCACTAATGTAAAGACCTACCCCCCCTAATGTTAAGACCTACCTCCACTAATGTAAGGACGACCTTCAATTATATAAACACCTACCTTCACTAATGTAAAGACATACCTCCACTAATGTTAAGACCTACCTCCACTAATGTAAGGACGACCTTCACGTATGTAAAGACTTACCTCCACTAATGTGAAGACCTACCTTCACTAATGTAACGACCTACCTCCACTAATGTAAGGACATCCTTCACGTATGTTAAGTCCTACCTCCACTAATGTAAAGACATACCTCCACTAATGTAAAGATCTATCTCCACTAATGTAATGACAACCTTCACGTATGTAAAGACCCACCGCCACTAATGTAAAGACCTACCTCCACTAATGTAAAGACCTACCTCCACTAATGTAAAGACATACCTCCACTAATGTTAATACCTACCTCCACTAATGTAAAGACTTTCCTCAAATTATGTAAAGACCTACCTCCACTAATGTAAAGACCTACCTCCACTAATGTAAAGACTTACCTCCACTAATGTAAAGACCTACCTCCCCTAATGTAAAGACCTACCTCCACTAATGTAAAGACCTACCTCCACTAATGTAAAGACCTACCTCCACTAATGTAAAGACCTACCTCCACTAATGTAAAGACCTACCTCCACTAATGTAAAGACCTACCTCCACTAATGTAAAGAAAACCTTCACGTATGTAAAGACCTACCTCCACTAATGTAAAGACCTACCTCCACTAATGTAAAGACCTACCTCCACTAATGTAAGGACAACCTTCACTTATGTAAAGACTTACCTCCACTAATGTAAAGATCTACCTCCCCTAATGTAAAGACCTACCTCCACTAATGTAAAGACCTACCTCCACTAATGTAAAGACCTACCTCCACTAATGTAAAGACCTACCTCCACTAATGTAAAGACCTACCTCCACTAATGTAAAGACCTACCTCCACTAATGTAAAGACCTACCTCCACTAATGTAAAGACCTACCTCCACTAATGTAAAGACCTACCTCCACTAATGTAAAGACCTACCTCCACTAATGTAAAGACCTACCTCCACTAATGTAAAGACCTACCTCCACTAATGTAAAGACCTACCTCCACTAATGTAAAGAAAACCTTCACGTATGTAAAGACCTACCTCCACTAATGTAAAGACCTACCTCCACTAATGTAAAGACCTACCTCCACTAATGTAAGGACAACCTTCACTTATGTAAAGACTTACCTCCACTAATGTAAAGATCTACCTCCCCTAATGTAAAGACCTACCTCCACTAATGTAAAGACCTACCTCCACTAATGTAAAGACCTACCTCCACTAATGTAAAGACCTACCTCCACTAATGTAAAGACCTACCTCCACTAATGTAAGGACCTACCTCAACTTATGTAAAGACCTACCTCCTCAAATGTAAAGACCTACCTCAACTTATGTAAAGACCTACCTCCACTAATGTAAAGACCTACCTCAACTAATGTCAAAGACCTACCTCCACTAATGTCAAAGACCTACCTCCACTAATGTAAAGAGAACACAGTGGGTTAACACCGTTTCCTCTAAAGCTTATTTTGTTGACTGCCACACTGACGTCACATATTACGTCCATGGTTCTGTCTTGCATCACAGTTCTACTGCATGTTGCAACACTGTCTTGTGTGTCATTGAGCAATATTGTAATATTACGTAACTGTTCTGAAAATGAAATTATAAGTTAAACATCTCAAACCGTCCTTGTTACACATCCCTATTATATAATGACTTTATGGCAACAGCATTTTTGTGTGTGAAAAATTAATACATTCTTAGACGCCATGTTACAGCTGAGAGAGTTTATAGAGTGTGGTTCAACGTATATAATAATAATTAACTTAAACTATTCAAAGTAACTATAAAGCTCGTATAATCAGATATACACATATAATAATCTAAATATATATTACTCTAATAAAATATGACACACATTTTTCATGGCTTATTGTGAAAGGGATTTCCATTGAGTTTTTTGTGTCAAACGACAAGGAGTAGCGTCTCTTGTCCGTGACATTACCTCATAATATTTATAAATATATCTTGAAGTAATGTATTCCAGTTTATCAAATTAGATATACGTGTATTTAAGTATTGATTTTTGACATAAAATACCTAACATTTATATTCTTTCAAGGACATTGTGATAATCAATATATGCAGAGGCGTAAACTCTGGTTTCGAAAGTAAATAAAACAACAATCGTAAATATGTATATGTAATAAATAGCGTTTCTACTTGTAAAACTTCTGGTTATATTATGCTTTTAAAGACACTTGAAGCAATTTATATATAATCAACAATCGGGTTTTTCAAGCACTCACCAGGTATTTTCACAACTAATCGTATCCAAGTGATGGGATAAACCATGTTTAATATAACTGTCAGAGTTCCTGTTGTCACTGTTGAACATGTTTGGTCATCTGTGTCTGTAAGGCTGCTAACAGTCGGTGAACTTGTGGCAACGTGTTGTTGTGAATACAGGTTCTCTTAAATTAAAATTAAAGTCAAAACAGGGAGATGAAAAGATGCTTAATCCTTAGATAATCTTGATACTCATTTTAGTAATCTAAAAAATGTTTCAACAAATAGCTGAAATTTCTTAAAAGAATGTAAAACTGAACTAAAGATGCGATATTGTATTTATAAAAATGCTAGCGTAGCTGAAAAATGTTTTTTTTTTTGGGACAGCATTAAAACCATCTGACGGTAATATTAAGCAAGAGATGGGAGAGGTTTGAAATACAGAAGATAACTACAAAACTAACTTTCCAAAACAATAATTCCATTTTGAGTCTTCCGATTGTTTTGTTTTCTTCAAAATACCAGTGTTATTCATTTACTTTTATACTTCACGTTTTGATCAATCTTGTTCCTAACAACCACCTGAATCGGTGTGGCGAATCTTGCTTTAAATAGATACGTTAAATGCAAAATTCATTTTACTCCTAAATATCGCATTTTAGTATTTTGAAATTAACTCAAATAATAGGATACTTACGGTATTGACAAGCTGGACCAAACCATCCAGAAGCACATTTTCCTGATTGGCACTCTCCATTACTGTCGCATGTGGCAGTTGAACAATGACATTGGTACTCACAATTTGTACCAAACCATCCTTCACCACATGCTGTTAAAATTACGGAAATTTAATAAGTGACTCATTATTAAGCTAATTAAAAGAATATCTAGATTTCTAAATTTAGCCATTTCATGAGAGAAACTTATAATTAAATTATACACACAAATTGTATGTTTAGTTCTATAAATACATACCTGACACTCGGGGTAGAAGATGAGAAAATGTAAACACTGTTATTATTATCTGTTTCCAATGAATCATTCTATTCGCCTAGTTGTCAAACAGTTTTAATTTAAATCCACTATCTATCCATCTCAACACACCAGGACTGAACAATATTCCATAAAAAAAGTTTTGAACAGCACAATGAGAAATAATTTGTGGGTCACTTATTGAAATTCGGTATAATTTATGCAATATATTTCTTGTAGCTCTTCGGTCACACACACGTTTTCAACACAAAATGAACTCCTTATTACGTGACGTAAGCTGTGAAAAGATTGATAGTTTGAAAATATAATTTCATTAATATATTCATTGTCTAGGTCGTTCATCATGACATAAAATATCAACATATAATATCAACATAAAATATCAACATATAATATCAACATAAATTATCAACACAAAATATCTATTTTTAAAGGTTCGTCAATAGCTTTCATTGAAACAAACCATTCCTAGTAGCTTAAAGAACATCGGTCGGTGGGTCGGTGAGTGGGTCGGGGGCTAGTAGGTAGGTAGATAGAGGGGATTGTGTGTAATTGTGGAAATATACATTTGTGAAAAATCTTGTTCCGCTGAAAAATTACAGAATAATATCAAGTCCTTTATTTTACACTTGTCTCATGCATCTTAAATATTTGGTAGGCATTTTTTTTTACAATTGTTCATAGCGGCGTAAAGTTTTTTGGTCTTTAATCGTATCTTAATCTTTAACTTTTAAAACCCTATAAAGAATTATGCATTATTTATGATCTGTTAATAAATCCTCGTGGATTTTTTTGGTTAACTACTGCCCTTAAAAATTTAAATTATACTCTTTATGTGAATTAAAGAACTAAGATCAATAATATATTATGAAAGGTGAACATACGTGTCTCGAATCTTACCAATAAACAGAAATAGTCACTCACTTACATTGCTACTTGAATGTTGACCTGACAAATAAGCCAGTGTGCAATGAAACGAACACATGTCGCTCTATAGATATATCCGGTTACAAAAGAGATGCATTTAAACTGTAGACTGGTTTTCTCTTGACATTAAACTTCCTGGTTTACTCCACATTTAAAGAAAATTCCCTTTCAGAATAAAGTCATTAACCTTTAATATTCATAGCAACCAGAGTTTTACGGTGAAATTTGGCCTGGGTTATTAAATAGGAATTAAATTAGCCCCATTTTTAACTATGTAACACTTTCAACTTCAAAATAAGATACACATCATACAGTTTACACACACATACATACAATTTACTTATAATTATACAGTCTTTACGCATATGAGTGTACAGTTTACATACACATCATTAAAAAGACTTCATACTTGTCATTATACAGTCTTTATGCTTATGATGATACAGTTTACATACACATAATATACAGTATATTTACACATCATTATACAGTCTACATACACAAAGCCTTACAATTGACTACACAAAACGTGCAAGCAAAATTTTTAAACATAACATGCATTTGATGTATGCTGAAATTACTATTCTCCATAGGTGACCAGTGTGATGTCCCTATTCCCACTGTTTGAGAATACCGATAAGTTTCATTTTGTAGTACGGCTGTCAACGGTATGAGAATCTCTGAATTGGTGCTAACCTTTCTTCACCCGGTTGTTGTGGCTGTTAGAAATATATATGTGCCTACCTGTGATTGGATGAAAGGAAAATTTTAATAAACGTGTGTTGAATATAAGGCGTGTACGTTTACGTGGAGGGTTAGTTGAGGTTTAGTACGCAAGAGTTGAGATTTGGTTCACATGAGTACACACACGTAGTCTAATGGAGTTCACGTCTAAGTTTCCGAGTAGCCCGATTAGTGGGTGTGCAGTATCCAGGTGTGTGTTGCTAGTGGAAGTTATTTCCCGTTTAGTCTTCCTTGTCAAACATGATGATAGTCCCCGAGACGGACGTTGTTTACTATATGATATTGACGCCTTGCCAAGTATCAAAAATACAGATCAATATCATTATTTATGACGTTTTGATGCCCTAGTATTTGGTGCGCGTGACTCTTATTGCCGAGTTCTGCTGTGTTACAGTTGAACAAAGTATTGTCTTAAGGCATGGGCCCACGGGGGCTGGCACAGGGCCTCACACTTCTAAGAGACTCACTCTTTTAGAGGCATCATGCTTTACATATTTTTAATGAATATTGAACGATTTTTGCAAATTAATTTGATTTAATAGTCAGTGAAAGCTCTTTTCCCAATTTTAACCCACAATAATATCTGCACATTCCAAAATTAATATTATCAACGCGAATCACAAGTTGGATACTTCTTGAATTAAATTTAATAAACAAGTTTTCCTCCAGCAAATATGAATCGTTTCTCCGGTTCGTTAAAACAACTCTTTCATTCTCACATATTTCAATTTTGGTACTTAAGAAAAAAAGTTTCTTTTGTTAAATTATTTATGTAAAAAAATTTTTTTTTAAAATCCATTAATTATTTTCTTGGTGGGAGGTTGGGGTAGGAGTAAATCAAAGAGTCTTACAAAAATGAAACAAAAGTTCATTTTTGAATAAATTAAGTGAAGAACGTTGTAGTAGTTAGAAATTCCAAATAACGTGTTTAAGTAACTGCATTCGTTCAGAAATTCATGCTGCCTCATTTTCCCTCAGATAAATCGCATATTAATAAATATATGATGTCTTTTGAAAATATGTACTTTCTTCTTTTTGATACATATAGACACAATTTTTTTTTTAAAGTCATGTTGCAAATAGCCATACAAAATGTATAAAACTTTTCTACAAAACAGTATATTTTTTTCTTATTTGTTGTAACTGTACATGTTGGCAATGCCTAATTAAGCTTTAAAGTAATGCAAAATGGTATTTATTATACTTAGTAATAGTTTGGTTTTTTCGTTGTGGTTTTTTGTTGTTTTTGTTTTTACGAAGATCTGGTTTGAACGGAACCATTTTTTAATGTATATTCATTTATAGATGAAATTTTTTAACAAATTAAAAGTTTCAAAATAAAATCATCACTTTACTATATATATAAACGCACACACACACACATATATTATATATTTATATATAAAATTTTTTAAAAAAAAAAAAGTTTCAAAAAAAAATAATCTCTCTTATATATATATATACACGCACACACACACATATATATATATATATATATATATATATATATATATATATATATATATATATATATACACGATACAGCTAAAAATAACAGGAATTGTGTTACCCATGCATGCATCAGAAAAATTTGATTTTAATTAGCATCTTCTCTTTTTGCTAACCGGTTAAGTGTGGAATGATGTAAATCTAAATCATGTATGCGCCAAAATGCATTCAATCATTTTTAATTGATCCAAATAAATTCTAGGGATGGGCTGACTGAGACCTCTCTCAACACCTACCCCCAGTTTCGTTCGGCGTCCTCGATCTGGTCTCCCTCCCCAATGAAAGAGACAGTACCCAAAATGTTTTGATATGAAAATAGCGCTGAATTGCTGAATTTAAGTAAATATGATGATTTTTTAAAGGGACAAAATTATGATTTTCTTTCACTTTGGTATACGGAGTTGTCCAGGGGTGAAACTAAGTTGGAGTTAAAAGCATACCCCCAGGGTGCTCTATGACCAGGACGAATTCATGTTCATGTATGACAGTGGCGACGAAGTCACAGCTGGCTCTAGGCATAGAAATTCCTCATTTCGATGCCGATAGATGCCCCTCCTGCCCTATACGCCTTAAAAAGAAACTGGTCCTGACGCATAGGTCAACCTAGACCATAATTCTTTTCATAACCTAACTTAAGTAGTAGGCTATAGTCAGCCGTTCCTATGAAAAAGCGGCACACAGTAAGACGATGTGCCGCCCCTGTCTATGTGAAGTACATAGGATTTTATCATTTATTTCTCTATTAAGGGCCAATCTTAAGACGCTTTTGCCGCCCCAGTGCAGGAGTTATTGACCTTCTCGCCCCTCCATCGTACGGCCCAGGGATCGATAGAGTGTTAAGGGGCGTCAGTGCATAATTATGCCCAGGGCCCCCGCTGCTGTAAAGGTGGCCATTGTTGAACCTTTAAAAACGTGACTCGGTGCAGAGTGTGCTGCTGTATAGTAGCTGGACCTTGGCAAAGGTGCCAGAAGTAGTTGAAAAAGGAGGGGGGGAAGGTCGCAAAGAATACCCTTGAACCAGTACTTTGCTAGTGTCTGTAAGAAGATACAAATGTATATAAATACGTAAGCTTCACATGTGGGCCCCTCCATCATGTTGCATGTATGTCGTCCGGTTGTTGAGGCCCTTCCTTACAGCTGAACCTTGTAGATGGTAGAGCTGTACCAGTTACATATCCCAGTAAAGCCCGGACCTGTGCATCGTGAACACGTTGTATCTGAAAACCCTGCGTAATGGAGTTAGTGTAGTAGCATACTATTTCAGCGTGCACTTGCTGTTAGTAAGCCATGGACCTGTGATTAATTAATAAAGCTGTGCACCAATGACTTGGTGATTGCTGGAATTGTTTATAAATGGTGTAAGACTAAACCTGTTCAAAGATATCCTGACCACTGTGACCAGTAGCGTACCAGTCGGCCCAGTTGTTCAGGACTGTCTTGGCACATATGGCTGTTTATGTAAACCTCTGTTGCTGTGTCCCCCTGCCCTTTCCTACAACGGTATCAAGTACACACACCTCTGGTGTGCAATGGTGTGTAGCCACGTCTACGCCTACACGGAAGTACGTGTCACGCATGGGTGAGCCCGCTGTGCACCCCAGTTCAAGTCATCCAGTGTTGACATATCATCACATGAATGAACAACAATAATAATGTCAGGTATCTTCTGAGGTCCGTAACGGTAAAGTCAAGATCAAGGCCATTTTCAGTAATTTTACTGATTTTTTTTGGGGGGTGCATTGTTTTGATATGCATTATAGTTAACATGTGTATAAGTATGACATGTTTCAACTATATTGTACTATTAGATTTAGACTACGGGTGTCCAACAGAGATCTGTTTCTTAAACCTGAGTTATTCATAAATTGACTGAGGAATAATTTTGTGTTTCGAGACCTTTAGTACAATGTCTTATATAACGTGTCAGGAGCGAGCAGCTATAACCAATGGCAGATTGAGAACATATAAGATTAAAGAGCAGTCTGAACGCGCCGTTATATTCAATGACTAGGAAAAACAGATGAGCTAGAGAACGAGAAGAGTGACAGTAACAATAAAATAGGGAGTAGGAATAAATGAGACTAGTGGTGGTAACGAGAGTGCAGACTAGATTTAATTTTTTTTTTTTTTTTAATATCGATATAAAGGATGAGAAAAAGAAAGCTTCAGGTAAATAGTAACAATAAAATAGGGAGTAGGAATAAATGAGACTAGTGGTGGTAACGAGAGTGCAGACTAGATTTAATTTTTTTTTTTTTTTTTTAATATCGATATAACGCATGAGAAGAAGAGAGCTTCAGTTAAAGTATTTCTACAGGAAGCTGAACGTGTTAAGTTATAAGGGTTGGAGTAGTCACGAAAAACTCATTGAAATTGTTGGAAAGTAAAGTAGAAACAGGATGATTAGAAAAAATATATAGTTTATAGAAAAAAATACTGAAAATATTATATGGTGACAGATTTAATGAAATGAAGCATAGACAGTAAGTAGAAATGGTAAGAAGATTTGAAGCAGCGTTTAAAAAGCATAGAGAAGAAATAGAAAGAGACGGGAGTATTTTGAAAATGTTAGCGCGTGTCAGGAGGAATGGTAGATGGAGTAATTAGAATTAACTGCAAAAATATGTTCATTATTGGTATTACTTATGTTGAGTGTGCAGTGGAGGAGAAAGAAAATTATTACATGGCAGAAGTTGAACCTAAAGTTAATCAATTCAGAAGGTGAAGTAGGAATAAAAAAAAACTCACTGACGTTAATACTGTTGAAATTGGAGAAAGCATCAAGGAAAGTGGGATGCCATGGTGTGGGAAGTTCACTTTAATCTTGCTTCGGAAAATGATTTCAGCAAGAATTTTACCGAGTTTGGCGAAGAACTTCAGAATACTGATGAATTAGATGTTAACTTTACTGAGTGGATGGAGGGGGATTGGCTTCTAGCGTCTATCGACGAGGTAAAGATAACTGACACAACTGTTAGTGTTAAGAAGGCGAGGAACAATTTTCAGGTTGATAATTGTCGTGAGAAATGTTACAATTTTGCGAGTGAAGAAATTAAAAAAAAACTGTAGAAAGCTATAGAGAACATTGACTCAATAATTCTAAATGAAATAAGTTGCAGTTTTAAGACTATTTCAAGGGAGAGGGGGTCGTAGAAATAGCTTGAAATAGAAAGAGATGACATCAAAAGTATTAAAGAATAACGTTTATAATGTGATGATTTTTTTAAATGTGAGGCATACTTTTAATGTTATTCAATTTTGCGTTTTATACTATAGAATGACGATGTCTTGCCAATACCAAGAATAGAGATGTACAGTACTATTTTGTGAAGTGTTGCTGCCTCCTTTACTTGGAGTACATCCCTGTTAGCAAGTGTTGCTGTGTTATAGTTGAGCCTTGACAATGGTCCAAGTAGTAGTTGAAGGGGTCGGTCGCGTAGACCCCTGAAACAGTATCTTGCAAGTTTCTATACGAAGACTCAGACGCCTAATGACACTTAATTTTGACAACATTACAACACTTTATTTGCATTTTTTTTAAAATTTAGAATATGTAGCTGGTAATGAGACATGCCCAGATGACCTAAGCACAGAGCTCAAGACATTCAATGGTTAGAGGAATTTAAAAAAAAAAATATTAATGACATATATAATAACGTTACAGATGAATTTACATGAGCTTAAAGATCTTTAAAAAATAATCACCTAAAAACTCATTATCATACTGTCTTTTTAAGAGTATACACGTATAGCATATGCATCAATAATGTGTAATGAAAAAAACAAAATTGGTACAAAATGTTACTGGCCTTGAGGGTTGTTGCACATAGTGTTTAAATTTCGAGAAATTTAACCCAAATATTGGTCTTGGTATTGTTAACCTGAATTAGCAAAGAACTAAATGAATTTAAATCGTATGTAGAAATTAGGACATCTATTGTAATTGTGAGTAGAAAATTTTAAAGTAGTTGATATATAGGCTAACATTTGGAAGAAGTAACATCTCGAGATTTTTGTTTAATAAAACGGCACATAGCACCGATGTCTGAAACAAAGACTGGAATTCTTTTTTTTTTTTTTTAAATCAATGGTTTTGGAAAGAAAAATAAAAGCGTTTTAGTTTTGCTAGGCCAGAAGTCATTGCCAATGCGCACTATGGTTAATGCTATCCTTATACGTTATGTCCATAAGAATACTAAAACTCGGCAAAATATGGTTTTGCTATAATAAATATTTTAAATTTTTCAACATCTCAATTATACTTGGTAGAATTTATGTATTTTTTTTCATAGGCGTAGAAACTATTACTATCTCAAAATGTATTTTTTAAAAAGGATTTTGGTTTTTCCATTTTATTTTTGCAACAAACTTTTAAAGAAAAACAATAAACTTGAACCTAACCTGAAGTCAGAAGGGAATCATTGTGTGGTGTCATTTAATTATAATTAGAAGTACATGTTTTTAGTAATAACACCAGCTGATAAAGAATGCACACACAATGTTGCACCTTTATTGTTAATAGTAAAGAACCAAACAAGAAAAAAACGCCTTTGTATTAAACTGGTTGCAGTTTATACATAACTAAAAGTCAAAAGAAATGTCAAAAGCTCTACAATGAATGAAGGAGATCATTACATCAACATATTTTTAAGAGTTATTTTTTTTCCTTTTACAATTATTTACAAATGACACCTGACAGTAAGAGGACAGAAATATTAACTTTATTACTACATGGAGGGGGGGAGGGGGGTGGAATCAACATTTGTATTGATTTTGGGAGTTTCCATTTTTTGTATAATTGTTGTTCCGTGTCAGATCTTTAGGTTGAATAAAGGGATTTAAATCTGATTTTAACATCGAATGGTCGACGGAAAAAAGTTATTGCCCCTTAAGTGACTGGTAAACAAGGCGGTGGTTAGACTAGCAAAATTTAAGGCAGCGCTCTTCGACTGTTGTAATCAGAAATATGTTAAATAAATCATGGTAACTCAAAGAAATGGACGACGGCGTAACTTAAACTGTCTGGACGATTGGCAATACTTGAAAAGAACGACGCCTTTTATGAAAGCAATGAAATGACACTTGGTGTTTTAAAAAAATATATTTTGTTGGAAGCCGATTTTATAATAAACTAGTTCATCGCCACCAAGGAAACGTCTCAGGATAAATTTCCAATTTTCATTAACGCTTCAAAACTAAGAAACAATTTTTAAATCAGTCTCCACTCAAACTCGTTTGTTTCCTAGAAACGATGCTAACAAGATGTGCATTCAGAGACTAATGGATTATGGGACGCTCTCCTGCTAACTGTGATGTGCATTCAGAGACTAATGGATTATGGGACGCTCTCCTGCTAACTGTGATGTGCATTCAGAGACTGATGGATTATGGGACGCTCTCCTGCTAACTGTGATGTGCATTCAGAGACTGATGGATTATGGGACGCTCTCCTGCTAACTGTGATGTGCGTTCAGAGACTGATGGATTATGGGACGCTCTCCTGCTAACTGTGATGTGCATTCAGAGACTAATGGATTATGGGACGCTCTCCTGCTAACTGTGATGTGCATTCAGAGACTAATGGATTATGGGACGCTCTCCTGCTAACTGTGATGTGCATTCAGAGACTAATGGATTATGGGACGCTCTCCTGCTAACTGTGATGTGCATTCAGAGACTAATGGATTATGGGACGCTCTCCTGCTAACTGTGATGTGCATTCAGAGACTAATGGATTATGGGACGCTCTCCTGCTAACTGTGATGTGCATTCAGAGACTAATGGATTATGGGACGCTCTCCTGCTAACTGTGATGTGCATTCAGAGACTAATGGATTATGGGACGCTCTCCTGCTAACTGTGATGTGCATTCAGAGACTAATGGATTATGGGACGCTCTCCTGCTAACTGTGATGTGCATTCAGAGACTAATGGATTATGGGACGCTCTCCTGCTAACTGTGATGTGCATTCAGAGACTAATGGATTATGGGACGCTCTCCTGCTAACTGTGATGTGCATTCAGAGACTAATGGATTATGGGACGCTCTCCTGCTAACTGTGATGTGCATTCAGAGACTAATGGATTATGGGACGCTCTCCTGCTAACTGTGATGTGCATTCAGAGACTGATGGATTATGGGACGCTCTCCTGCTAACTGTGATGTGCGTTCAGAGACTGATGGATTATGGGACGCTCTCCTGCTAACTGTGATGTGCGTTCAGAGACTGATGGATTATGGGACGCTCTCCTGCTAACTGTGATGTGCGTTCAGAGCCTAATGGATTATGGGACGCTCTCCTGCTAACTGTGATGTGCATTCAAAGACTAATGGATTATGGGACGCTCTCCTGCTAACTGTGATGTGCGTTCAGAGACTAATGGATTATGGGACGCTCTCCTGCTAACTGTGATGTGCATTCAGAGACTGATGGATTATGGGACGCTCTCCTGCTAACTGTGATGTGCATTCAGAGACTAATGGATTATGGGACGCTCTCCTGCTAACTGTGATGTGCGTTCAGAGACTGATGGATTATGGGACGCTCTCCTGCTAACTGTGGTGTGCGTTCAGAGCCTAATGGATTATGGGACGTTCTACTGGACTTATTGGAAGATATCCACAGCAGTTATAAAACTAAGAACTGGTTAGAATCTTTAACATTTCTCACCAATGCTGGCTTCTTTCTTTCATGGGCATAATATGGCAAAACTACGCCACAAACAATAGTATCTTAGTACATGCTAGACTGAAATGCAATGAGACCATTATTCTTAAAAGAAGGCAAACTTCTCGCTTGGTAGAGCATCCAATGACAAAAACCATTCTTCTATAAGGATAAGTTAAATGGAGACGAAATATAAGATGCTATAGAAAATGTTCAAAAGAGCAAATCAAGTTTCAGTAGAATCGGCCTACCTAGAAGCCAGCACATTGCAATTTTTTGCCTCAGTTACGAACAGTTGGAGATTCAATAAACAAACTCACAAGCAGACGTTTGAGTTTCACCAGTGAGCAGCTGATCAGAGGACCGTAGAAGATGAAAGTTGACTACAGACTAGTGGCCATTGATTTGTTTTCCACATTGTTTTGAGTCTCCCAGTATAGATTGCGGATAAGTAATCACCTCCAGTCGTGCTACGAACTAATCATCCAAATATCTTTAGATACGAAGATAAGCTCTTAAGATCTTATTATCTAGGCAGTGGAAATGTATGTCACATAGCTGGCAGAAGGTTTGGGAACATAGCTGGTTAAATATGGGGCAACATAACTATAGAAAAGAATTGCACCATTGATGGAGAGGAGTGGGACGGCATCGCTTTTAGGAGAGTTGAAGAACCACTGCTTTTGCTACAGAGGGGCATCAATTTTTAAAAAAATAATATTAAAAAGTAAAAATTACAATTTACATCTTTATGCATATTTTAAAATTGTTTATTAAAATTTTTGGAGCTTGGAGATATAAGATTTGTAGTTTCGGATGAAAAGACCCCGATGTTTAGCTCCGATCTCAAACTCCAGCTCTAAAATCCTATCCAAATCTCCGTGTTCTATCCTTTCGTTTGTAGGTAAACATTTATGTCAATAATAAATAGTTGTAAATGATTGCAATCATCCAAATAGCACAGTAACCTCTGACCCGAACGGCTTACTTTCTGATTCTTCAGTTAACTAACAAAGAACTATTTCTTCAATAAATTTAAAGCAAAAACAACTAACTTGGGTCTAAACATTTAATAACCTTTTGAGGCCTATTCATGTTGTCCTAATGAAAGTATTAAGGGGAGCAAACAATAAACCGGAGCTCCTTATATCCAAATGTGTATGTCAGTTTAATTGATGTAGAACCTTAATATTTCATAAATTGCAGTAGATTGAACCTATTGCATTAAAATGAAAATAGAATAAGAAAGACGAGGCAATAACTGCAGTAGAACCAAGCTATTGCATTATATTCATTAAAACTAAGTTATTGCATTATTTGCAGTAGAACCAAGCTATTGCATTAACCTCAGTAGAGCCAAACTATTGCATTAACCTCCGTAGAACCAAGCTGTTGCATTATTTGCTGTAGAACCAAGCTATTGTATTAACCTCCGTATAACTAAGCTATTGTATTATTTGGAGTGGAACCATGCTTTTGAATTAACCTCAGTAGAGCCAAGCTATTGCATTATTAGCAGTAGAACCACGCTTTAGCATTATATGCAGTAGATCCAGAATATTGCATTATTTTCCATAGAACTAAGCTATTGCATTATTTACAGTAAAACCAAGCTATTGCATTATTTGCAGTAACACCAAGCTATTGCATTATTTACAGTAAAACCAGATGTTGCATTATTTGCAGTAACACCAAGCTGTTGCATGATTTGCAGTAACACCAAGCTATTCGATTAACAGCAATAGAACCAAATATCCCTTTATTTTTTTACTCACATTTTTTACGTCTTTTTAATCAACACAGATGGTTTAAAAAAGCTGTATCACTCCTTGATGAATCAGCTAAATGATCTAGTGTTTATTTAAAAATATTAATTCTACTTTCTATCTTTTTGAGTTGGGTTTTTACTACTAGAGAAAATGTTTAATTTCATACCTAAAATTTGAGTCCCTATAAACTTGTCTCAGGTATTCAGATTCACATTGACTCAGGGCTCATGACTCTGATTGATAAACTGTTCACACACATATATCTCATATAAAACGATAGTTTCATTCCTAAAGTTAAGAAATATTTGCAGAAAGATTTGATAAAATGATGAAACTCCGGAAATGCTTAAAGCTAACACAGCAATTATATCAACGACAACACAAATAAATCTACAGTTATTGATTAATAAACATTTTATTGTATTTGACAAGTATAATATTTTTATTTATAATCGTTGTATGCAAGCTAAATACAAGTTGTTAATATGGTGAGTTTTTTCTCAACTTTCCAGAGTATATAATTATTTTTGTACATTATTTTTCTTTAAAAAAAGTCTAATATTGAAAGTATATAGATTTACATGTTGATTTAAATACACTTTATCTTGTATCTATTTCATAATCATAATTGTAAAAATTGCTTTCTAATGAATCTTTCAAATGCAATACTTAAGTTTAATTTTCAGAGTCTTAGCATAGTTTACAAAATAAAAATCATATGATAAGCAAATGGGCTATAGTTTGCGTTTTAAAAATTGTTTCAAAGTCTTTGCTATTTAAACATAAATTAACATTTATCTTTTTAAAAAAAATGATCCTTTTTTAACACTGTTTCATATTGATAAGTGAATAAAGTAACCAAGACTTAAATTTTTTTTATATATTATTTTTTTATAGCGATTTCATGAACTAAATCCTCTGTTTTAAAAAGAATTTAATTTATTTCAACATATATTATCACTTTAAAAAAACAACAGATTTTTAATAATCCTCTTGTGTTTTTTCAGTAACTTTTTTTAAAAATTGTAACCTCAAATCATTGTTATTTTTCATGACACTGTTCCAATGTATTAAAAAGAAAAGAACATAACATACAATATTTTTATTTGCATGAAGTAAAAAAATGACATTATTCGAATAGAATTATTAATCATTTTACTTGCTAAAAATCATTATTTGGCTTTAAATTAACATGTTATCTAAATAAGTATTAATATTTCTCTATTACAGTTGATGACTTTAGTATATTAATAATATTTTCATTCAGTTAGATAATCTGGAGATTAATTTTGATAATTAAAAAAATAAAATGAAATTTGAGGGCAATATTAATTCATTTCTTTTGACCCATAAGTTTTATACCTTCATTTTCAATGTTTGAAATCTCTTTGGTCTCAATGACACATCAGCAGCAGGTATAATCACAATAACATTAAAAAACATATTTTTTGAACATTGTGTTTTACTCAACAAACAGACGGGCTGGTGTTCAAATCATGTTGTTTCATGAAATTAACAGTTATACAGTCAGCAGTTAGGAAAGTGTTTCTTTAAGCTGTTAGACAGTAGGCCTTCTAAAAAGTTAAATGAGCACAAGTTCCTTCATTTTCATTATTACGGCAGTTCTTGGAGAGTCTATTTTTATGTCACTTCTCTTTATCATCCTAATCAACTAGGAAATATATAAATATACAATAAGGTGTGCTTTGTTTTTAATATTTAAATTATGAAGATTTTTGGATATTGTTATTTATGACAGCCATTAAGTATTTGAGTAAATATTGTCACTCTCCAAACTCTTTGAATTGTCCAAGTTGTTGGCCACAGACAAGTTCATCTGCTGATAGTCTCCAAAGTTAGTGTAGGATGACGTAGTCTCAGTGTAGCGATGCAACACTTGGTAGAGTATTCTGTACTGATCCTGATAAAGAACAAAGGTAGAGAGCTAAACATCACATACTGACTCTTTGCAAAGAAAGCAGTGAAAATCTGCATGTAGGCCTAATACATGGAAAAATGACGTCTATCTTATTTGTTAATTAACTACCCGGTGCAGAATATACGATACCATATAAATTATCGTTCAAGTAATATAGTTGTCCTAATTTAACACTGGGGCATTTAAAATTATATATTTTTTTTATTTTTTAAAAAGTGTGAAAAATATCTTTGATGAAATCTTTATTACCAGTGTAGGTATGACTTGTGGTCTAATAGATTTAATGGCTCCTACTACCAGTGGTACGGTCAAGCGAAGGTCATTGTCCATTCTATCAAACAACAAAGTTAGTACACAAGCCAGTCCACTATACTTGGCTCCATCTCTAAATAAAAGTAAACAATTGTAAATATAGTTTAAAGAAATAGATTAACATTTGGCTACTTTATTTTAGTTTTTGACAAAAACGTAATGCTAAAATTGTTTCACAAATTAAAAAAAATTTGAACTATCTATAATAATAATTCTCGACATCCACTTGCTGTAGTCGTGAACTGCTCCACTATACCTTCCTTTAAAACTAATATGAATAAAAGCCATTCTTTTATCTTGACGTTCTCTTATTAACTCACACCTGAACTAGCCAATGAGTGCAATGAAATGGCATTCATTCGGTTTTATTATACGTTTTTTATTTGTTTGCTTTGTCATTTTGTTTGTTTGTTTGTGGTGGAATATTGACCTCAATTTTGACCTACTTCCAACCCCCTAGGACAATACGATACATTAAGATCAAAATGTCATCAGTTACTTTACTGACACGTCAGTGACCTCTGCGCTTATGAAAGACCATGATGTCGAATGATTTGACAAAATACAATGTTGGTCTCGTGTATACGTTTGCATTGGAAGCTTCCATCGATCGTGATCTTGACAAGTGGAATGAAACTTAACACAGCTTTGCGCATGTCTTTGAGATTTGCGAAGAACATTGAGGCAGGGGTGCGCCCAGCGCTTGTTTTTCAGTCCCATGCCTGGAACAACTCTTATATTTTAACGGACATTTATTTTCAGCCTTTTAGTACATTTTATGAAAATCGTGTTTTTTTAAGTAATTAATTTTTAAGGAAAACAAGATACAATGTGCATCTCAACTTTGTTCGTAATTTTCTTTCTTTCGTCTCAGAATTATACTGAAAGGCTTTACTAGTCACTCCATCCAAGCGGCTGGCTCCTTAAACTACGAGGGCAAGGCGAAAATTCCATCTCTTCTATCTGTTGAGAGCAAAATAGCATTTCAACATATGCCTATTCTACTGCCCAACCACAAGAATATCAACTCAAATCTGAGTGCCACCATTTAGCGTCTTGAAGATTGCATCCTCTCTAAGACCTCTGATAACCTCTTATCCTACGACTTTTTTTTAGAACCAGTTATTATTAATTATATATTATCTTCCTTTCTACTAATAAAAATTTAAAAAAACCTCGACAATCTCAATCCTAAATATAGCTTAAAACCTAATCCAACTGTCACCGGCATCAACTTATGGTATGCATCCCACCTGACTTCCTGCTCTCTGAATACGAAAGGTCGTTTCTATCTAAAGTTTTTAATGTATTCCACTTAAAACTTTCTGGGATCGCTGCCAATTACATCGGATGTTCAACTTTTCTTCCGGTCTTTGAGAATTCAGTTTCTCTTGGCTTGGAAAAATACAACCCTTCCAAAAGAGGAGTTGTTCTCGTACCACAGAGAACGTAAATCTCATTGGACAACTCTATCTAACCAATCCTAGGCTTTAAATCTCAACATCAGCAAGATGGAGATCTACATAAAGAGCTTCGCTTTCACCTTAACTCTGCCACTCTATTCTTTCTGTAATAGAGTCAAATACACTCCCTAAGTCACGTAGCCGGAGAGATAGCACCATGAAACAACCTGACACCGCTGAAGCCGCAGTTGTTTGAGACAAACATTGATCAATTGAGAGACATACAGGCAACTAAAACACAGCCAGTTCTACCAACCGAGGACTAACAATCATATCACAAGAAACAATGTATTCACGTTTCGGTGTCGGATAAAAGTAATGTTATGCTTTTTTGTTTCGGCTTTTTGTTTTGGTCGAAAGCTATTGTCATGTTTAGATTTGGTTTTGGCACGTTTATAATGGTAACTGATTTCTATGTTCATCGACAATTTAAAATCCATTCAAAACTGTATCAGTACGCGCCATTGCCCACTCTATATAGAGTCAATAAAATTATGCATTGGTGGATATATTAATGTATTATTATGGATTAAGCACATCTTCCCACATCATACATGCGCATCATTGTTGTATTGTACTAACAAGTGTTTTTAATACAATTTAAGTTTGTTGTGGGTAGTTGTTTTTTTAATAGTTTTTAATGGGGTTTTTTATTGCTAGAACATTCTAATAAATGATAATAATAATAAAGTGTATTTAAAAAACACGCTTCATCCCCAAAGGCTCGAAGCGTGGTAAAAGAGTAAAAAATCTATAATTTACCACATTTAAAACAAACGCAACACTACAAAAACTAATTACAAGCATACAATGTCAAAGTCTTTCAACCCATTTCAACCGTGAGCAACACAGCTAATATGCATTAGATGGAAAATATGGTAGACAATCATCCCAGAAGGTGTTTGCGAAATAAATGTGTCTTTAAATCGGTTTTAAAGGACTCCAGTGTCTGATTGTTTCTGATTATTAAGTGTTAGATCTACTTTCAAAATAACTCACCTGCACACGTAAAGAAGTTTTTCCTCTCCTGGTGACTTACACGACCTGATGCGTTTAACTAACTGTAGAAGATTCTTGACGTCAAGTTCAGTGAACAAACACTTCAAGTGAGATACTTTTAACTCATCGAACTGTGGACAATAGCAAAAACTTTAATCTTTTTTTTTTTTCATTAAAGGAGCTGGTTATATTTTTTTAAAGATAGCAAATGTTTAACAAATCACCAAATCAAATTCTATAGTAAAAAGTATAACTTTAACTTATTGTAGGCTACTTTTTAAAAAAAAAATGATTATTAAATAAACTATAAACTGATATAAACACACAGATATTCAACGCTTTTTAAATGATGCATTTTATAGCGCTGTAACTCGGCTCCATAATCAGGAAGTAACATGAACGGAGAAGAACCAGCGAAACAATTCTGTTACAGTTTTTTAAATGTTTTGACTGACAAATTTGTATTGAATGCGATTTTTTTCCATTTTGTACTTCTTTAAGTTTTGTAATTAGTTTTAAATGTGTGGAGATTTTCAAGTTTATATAACCAAAACACTTTTTATCTTGGTTGAACCTACTGATGTCAGATGAGTAGATTTCTTTTTGGCCCTGATTGACAATTGTAACTCATCCCACAAAGTTGACTTCTTGGAAGAAAGAAAACGTATTTCATTTGATCCGAATGTCAAGGACTCGCCTGGCATTGAAGGTAGATAATCTGCAATAGTCTGAATAAACGAAACACATATCGACGTAAAGACAAGTTTATGAAAATAAAGATACGAGGAAAAAAATTGCTAATTCTTATTGATTTTATACATTTTCTATTGACCTTATAAGGTCTACCTATTGTTCTATACCATTGCAATTAATATTGACCTGGTCAGTAGACTGCAGGTTAAATTCAAACTCTACAATAAGCGACACTTTGTAGTCCATAACAAGTCTCCAGAAGTCAACAACTGTGGTGGCAAGGGGAAGTTGGGTCAGAACTTGTTGGTCTTTCTTTTTCAAACTCTAGAAATAAGCAAAGATTCAGTGAAATAATTCATTAGTTTTCCAGAAACAACATGTATTTGGTTAAACATTGTTATGTCTTTATTTAAGTACACAAGAATTTATACGCACCCAAATGTCATAAGATGATTAATTTAGTTTCTAAGTTTAAATTCAGTTAAGATAAAGAAAGAGAGAGAGTTTCTCTAAAAATTAGTTTATAAGAAAAAGAAAGTAAAATTGCAATTATATAAGTATATTTAATTATAATTTGTTTTCATGGACTTAAATTGAACCATAATTCAAAAAAAAAAAAATTCCACATTACCGGAACTAGGACGGCATTGATATAATCTCCTGATTGGTTAGCGTCAGACATAAGAAAAGCTCTGTAAGCTTTTTCTTTGAAAGGACAAGTAAAATTAATCTTTATGTTATTATAGGAAATACATTTTCTATGGCTAAGTTCAAAATAAAAATTCTTAAGTTTCTTAAAGGATTAGAATGAAGAAAAAAATGTATGGGGTAAAGTGAGATATTACACTTATTATATACTATCAAACTAATGATATTAAATCAAAGTATTATGTCAAACGATCTTTGAAATATGTTGAAATAATAATTTAAATAAAGCAAATGATATTTGCTTCTTAGAATTATTTTCAGTCAAATTGAAAAAAATAATTGAAGAGAAAATAAATTAAAAGTTAAAATATAAGACCTACTTTTTTTCCAAGACTACAAAAAGCAGCATTTCTTTAAATATTTAAAATGTGGTTAACAATTTTAAATAATGCCTATTGAATGAACATACCTGGTAAGATATCTGGAAATCTGTTCTTCCCTATTACAGAGTTGTTGACATTATTTTCGTAGACACTTATTCCTCGTTCTGTGTTCTCAACTTCTTTAATGTGTTTGGTGAAATCTTCACTCACTGAGCACACGGCCTATTTGTTTTTAATATTACAATTGGAAGTCTTATTTTTGTTTTAAAATTAAGAGAAGTCATACAAGTTCTCGAATGTGTTTAAATTCTAAGAAAGGGAACTTCAATAAATCTTTGTTTTTTATTAGTTCATTTATAACTAATTTTGTGGAAATTTTCAACATCTTCGTACATAGATAATTACAAAATTACTCTTTGTTTGAGTTTTCACGCTTAATTTTTGAGTCGGGAAGAATGAATATGGAATATGCATTATCGTTCCAAATTGCACAACTAGATCTATATTAATGGGTTTATATTTATAAAATGTTTGCTTTATATAAACTTATTTATATTAAAATACTTCAATAAACTGATAAGAAGATTAACAGAATAGAAATGAGAAGACATGCGTGAGTCACGCCATGATACGCTGCCAAAATGGAAGTACTCCATAATTGTAAGCATATCGATTCAAGTGTCATTGATATAGTGATTATATAGTGATTATATAGTGATTATATAGTGATTATATAGTGATTATATAGTGATTATATAGTGATTATATAGTGATTATATAGTGTTTTCATTTTATAACCTTAAATTCAGTCTCCATTTTCGTGCGTCCTTTGAATTCTTCCTGTTCCAGAATTCGAATCCTGTCTGTAATATCTCTTGATGTGACTGTTGTTCCCATACAAACTATGGCCACCTGTGCTGCTCTGTGTAAGAATTCGTACTGAGCCTACAGTATAGACAAGCATACATTTAACACTTCCAAGTTGAGGCCTATTTAGTTCCTTGATATAACATTTTTAAAATTTTAAATGAAAATTTTTGATTTAATTTCTTTGAGCTTCATAATATATAATTTTAGCTCACTGCTTTATTTACATAGTTCTAATATGTATTGTACTTATATAGCCAATGTCTTCTTTTTTTAAATTAAATAATTCATTTGCTTTAATTTCCCACCTTGAGTTCACTAAAGGTAACTTTAATCTGAGACTATTTACCGGGGTTTGGATCATCATGACCCTGTCTTGTCGCAATTTGAGAAGTGTCTTATAGAAGTCGATTCGACCTGTGTCTTCTGCTTCTTTCATAACATTACACAGAGCAATAAATGTCCCTGTGCGACCAACACCAGCGCTGAAATGTGAATAAAAAATGATGGTAAAAGCATTTTGTGTCTAAAACTTTATTCTAAGCATCAAGTAAAAGACAAAATGATTAACTATGTTACATTAAATTCAAATTCAAAATAAATTAACGGAGATTGTGATCACGTTGTGAAAAACGGAAATACAAATATAATGTAAGTATTAACTATATTAATAAAAAAAAATATATCAAAAAAAGTTTCGACAAAAAGCCTACTCTATGGAAAAAAAAAAGAATCTATTAATGTACCCGTATTTTTTTTAAACCCGGAGCCAAGATCAAGATATACTTGGTCTGTGTAAGAAAACAAACTTTAACTCTTTTTTTTATTTTGTCTCACTCAAACGATCACATTTTATTTAACATCCTAATTCTACTGTAACTAATACTACTATTATTATGGCATCCTTCCGTCTACGTGAGACGATGGAGTAGCTATATAGTTCTACACTTTGACGAGTGGCTCACTAGGCCAATCCTAGAATGGCAATCACGGCCGCATCTCTCGCGGGAGAATGTTGAAACCCGGTCAATTCTTGATTTTCGAATTGTTCTTTTTGATTCGAGGGCCTCTTTTCTAGTAACTTCTGCCTTTTTTACTCCTTCAAACACTGCTGTACGCCAGTTGGAGCGATGTTCGGCAATGAACTCCCATTCGTTTGTTTCAATAATAATACTACTACCAATAATAATAATAATCCTGAAATACTCCACATATTGTGAGCTTCTATTTTAAATGCATCGATTTTTTATCAATAATTTTTAGTAACATAACTCACAAGCTTTTGTAACATGCAGTTATCTAGCCTGAATACAAAGCATAGTTTTAAAAGGAAACATAGTATTACACAGTTATCTAACCTGCAATGTACAACAACAGGACTTGTAGTAGGTTCAGATGCGACCCTTTGCTGAAAGTCTACAAGACTCCATGGTGTTAGTGGAACTCCTTTGTCTGGCCAGGAGGTGAAGTGGAACTGCGTCATTTGATGGATGGGTTCATCTTTCTAAATAAATCAGAGTTACCAAAGTAAAACAACACAATTTTAATCTGTACCTCTTATGTATGACTTATATAAATGTATTTTCTAAAGAGATTGTTGAAGTTTTCGACATTTAAACGAAAAAGAAATGAACGGAAAACAATAAATATTAATGTGTTTTAACATTTGCACATGTCAATGAAATTAACAGGTTAAAAAAAAAAGGTATAATTGTCTAGCCACCTTTATAAGCTGCAGTTGCCTGATTGTGTAGTCAGCAAAAACTTGCGTGGACGCCAGTCTGACCTTTATGTAGCCAAACACAACCTTTCCGTCTTCTGGCCAGTATCTTTCACATTTAACCTGCAATATCAGTCATTGAAAGACATGAGGAAAAGCATTTTCTGATACTTAAAAAAACGTTTGTAAAGCAGTTTGTTGACAAACTTGTGCTAATCAAGAGAGAAGAGATTCAGGACTCATATCCCTATAATGTATTTTTTTTTTTTAATGAAGCATCTGGCTGAAATTACTTAAGGCCAGAATTTAAATCTGACCTTTTTTTCAAGATTATTAGGAGATCATTTTTGTTTGAACTTATGGCCTTTTCATTGCCATTCTTTTTTTTACACATTTTGCAGTTTTTTTTAAATTTAAATATTTTTTAAAAGAAAATTATTTAGATAAGCGTAATTTATGGATGCTTTAAAAAAGTGACAATTGGTAATTACAAAAAAGTGACTCGCGCAGTGCGGCATTGATAAATATATGTGTTGTCCCTTTCTAAAATGTTAGCAGGTCATAAGGGATCATAAAAGAAAAGTGCTATTGACAAGACAATCACAACGTACCGTATTTACATACGTATAGGTTGCACCTGTGGATAGGTTTGGGGATGTCAAGGTGTATATTTTACGGTTTACCGACAGTTTGCAACCTTAGTTTGAGGAGTTACATGGACCTTTCCAATATGATTAAAACTCTTATTTGTGAAACAGCCGTCACAAAACTTTTCCATAACAACTTGAAAACTGAGGAGCAATCGTCTTAAAATAACTGATATTTTCTTTTTAATTAAAAATTTAAAAAACCCGTCCTGCCCTCTGGCCGAGCGTAAGCTGACCACGAGATTAACTTAAAGTCAACGCTATCCATTCTGTTAGATTATTTCTTTTATTTCAAGCATCCCATGATCAAGCAAGGCGTGTGTGATTGTGCTTGAGCTATACAAGATTTTTTCGAGCGAATTCTGACTATCATATTAGAAGGTTTCTGGGAGAATCATCACTTCAATGAGCTCAATCTATTTAAAACAAGTCGATCATACTTAATAAAAGTTAAGATGGGCACATAAAAACGTTAATGTATTATGTGTTTATGCAATTTAATTATATGACAATAATAGTCTCATTATAATATGACCCTAGATGTTTAACATTATGAGTTAAATTCTGCAAGATAATTGACTTTTTACATTCTAATCACATATGGCCTCGTTTCCAAAGAAATGGATACGCTTCTTGAGATAGCAGTGGTAAAGACAACAGCAAATGGGAAGAAATCTTTCTTTTGCTCTAAAAGGCTACTAATGGACTTAATGGTACTGATAGATCTAAGGCTACTGATGGATCCAATTGTCTGATGGATACGATGCTACTGGTGGATTTGTGGCTACAGATGGAATGAGGCTGCTGATGGATCTGAGGCTACTGGTGGATCTGAGGCTACTAGTGGTTCTGATGCTACTGATAAGTGGCCCGTCAAGAGATTCGTGCTGAGCACCGCTTCAGCAGATTGTTTGTCAGGTGCTACTGGTAGATTTCAGTGCTATAGATGGATCAAAGTCTACTGATTATTCTGAGGTTATTTTTAGATCTCAAACTACTGATGGAATTGAGGCTACTAATGAATCTGAGCCAACTTTTTGTAAATTGTGCCAATCCAACACTGTCCTAAAATTTAGCAACTTTACAATTAGTGATGAAAAAAAGACAAATGCTAGTGGAGACCTCCAAATAAAAACCAAATGGAGCTAATCTATTAAAAAAGACCCCAACCCAAGATACCCTTAAAGGTCATCGAAGCGGTAAACAGCACTTGGCCCTGGCCAGTCATCTTGCCCTACGTGCAGTTGATCTCCTTAGTGAAATTATGATATTACGAGGACAAGGTGGTAGTCTGGAGAACATAAAACTACATAGAAAAAAGTGCTTATTTAATCAAAAACATTATTTCCCTGTTCTGAAATCTGTAATTTATTTATTAGTGAACATAATATATGTCATCTTTGTAGATGAATCTACTGATATTTTAACCAAAGTAAAACACTTGAATATAATATGTTATTATTCAGTAATTTAAAAAATAAAAACACGATATCATGACTGGATATTTGTTTGATTCCAGTAACAAAATTTACAGGAGAGAATATACTCAATATGATTCAGGAGAAATTGAAAATAAAATGTGGATAGCATTTTCAACATTGCATTGGTTTTGCATTGCAAGGTGCATCAAATATGATGGGTACTTTTATATGATGAGGTGCTTTAATTTGATGGGTTGCTTTAATATGATGGGTATTTTAATTAGAGACCGACCGAAAGTAGTTTTCTGATTTCGGCCGAAGCCGAAAATAGGCCGAAAGTTCAAAATGACTTTCGGCCGAAACCGAAAAAATGCCGAAAGTTTAAAAATGACTTTCGGCCGAAACCGAAAAAAGGCCGAAAGTTGAAAAATGAATTTCGGCCGAAACCGAAGCCGAAACCGAAAATGAAATATTAAGATATTTTGAAATTCGTTCCCGCATACATCCTGCATTAATCGAAAATGATGTGAGAAAGTATAAATATTTACATTCTTTTTATTAAAAAAATGAGATAATCGTGAATATTAATAAATAAACATCTAATATAAGGGTCTCAAACTCGCGGCCCGCGAGTCATTTGTGAACCGCAAGACGATATTTTGCGGCCCGTGACAGAAAAGTTTAGTGTAAATGCGCCGGCCCGTTTCCCCCATTCTCATATCTATAACGTGACTCTCCGCGACGGTTTCAGTCGAATCTCACCGACTAGTCTAATTCTGATTTTTTTTTTTTTATGTTTCTATATATTTTTGTATGCCAGGTCTCTGGCAACAGTGAGTAGTTCTTGAGAA
>CAXITT010000108.1:472374-516538 GCA_964033795.1 Lymnaea stagnalis | reverse complement strand
CCTAGTGCTAGTCGCTTCAAGTTCAAGCATCGCTACGCTACTTTACCAGCAGGAAAAACATAGAAAAATACTATGCCTTGGTAAGTCTTAAAAATCTATTTTTCATTTAGATTCAAATTTAAAGTACGGTATCAATTATTTATAAGGCTACGCCTATACTGTGCTCACTATACACCATTGAATGAGGGCTATACTTATACTTATACTTTATTATATTAGTAATAAACACTGTTACTTTTGTGATAGTGAACTGTAGTAAAAATAAAACCTATAAATTTTATGAATTTAGTTATTGTGACATTTGTCTTACACTGTCCTATATTTATAGCTATTAAAATGGTAATATGAAATTAAATGTAATAAATTTCTCTTTTTTTTTATTGCATCGCAAATAACATTGTCATTAGTGTTATTTTATTTTAAAGTAAAGTAAGAGTAAGAGCCCTAACAAATTTTGCTTGAAATACGTGTCAACAAGTATGACCTATCAGTCATTAATTTCATTATAGCCTTATATTTTTATTGAGAAGCATTTAATAAAAATATCTAAATACAAGTTTATTGTTTTCAGGAATCATTGAGGAGACGCGCAATGAGGTTGCGGAACACAACAAACCACAACATGCATTATATTTCCTGTTGATAAACTACACTGATCTGTTGTGCCTAGGTCCATTTAGCCCAAAGGACAATATGCACATGAAAAAGAAGGAGTGCCCTAAGTGTATTCCAATGTTTCAGATTCCTCGGCGCAACATATGTTCGATGCATCGAAATAAAACTACAGTAACCTCAGGCAGAGGATGCAAGAGAAGACTAACACAGATTACATCACAAAACTCATTACGTGTTATTCAAGGACAAAAAGAATAAGACAGTAGTTGAAAGAAACATATCAATATTTCCCTTATTTTAACATTGTATCTCTCTGCGATGTGATTTTCAACATGACGAGTGTCAAAATTTGATACAGTAACTAATTAGATTTTACAATGGAGTTATTGCTCATGAGTTTTCTGGCTCACACAAAAAACAGTTAATATGCTTTTGTGGAAAAATACATGTTGCAACTCAAGTGATTCAAAAGTTGTGAGATAGAAATCAGAAAATTTACAACTGTCAATATTCATTCCGTCATTAGACCTCATAGAACTTACAATTTTTTCTTTACAAGAATAAGAGTTGCATTTTCAGCATTCATGGACAATGCCAAATAACTCTTTGGAATTGCATATTTACCTAGCTTAATTTTATGATGCTGAAATTCTCCAAAATAAGCGAATTATTATTTTTTCGACAAATACAGAATAATAGATAAAAATATATCAATCACAGTGAAAAGTTGAGTGGTCAGGAAAAAAGAAAAATGGACCTGGAAAATGATTAAAAATGTCCACAATAGGCTAATAAAAAGTTTTTATTCCAATCTTGGTATAAGATTCTTATTTTTCATTGATATTTTCATTGTTTTTGTCGTTTTTCTTCGTTATTTCAGTTTTCTTGTTTTCACTATTTTTGGTCACTAATATCCCTATAACTTTTTTATTTATTATCCAAACCTCACCAAATTTTCACAGTATGTTCAGTGACCAATAATAAACATTTGAATAACCTAGAATTAAGATAACTATCTTAGAAAAGAAAATATGTAAAAAAGAATTCACCCACACCCCTATTTTTTGCATAAAAAATGGGGTCACAATTTCTGACCCTGTAAATTTATAACCAGTCATTACATCAAAAAGTCCTGTTATACAAAGTTTTATTATAGGTTAAATAATCTATGTTTAAAATCTGATAGCAATAACTTAATATTTGTAAAAGCCTTAGTGTTTTAAAACACACTAAAAAAATAAAAATGGCGGAGGTTTTTATGGGCTACAAAGGCAACCAATGGAAATTTTTTTTTTTTTAAAACCTGTTTTGTACCTCCATTTCAATACCAAATAAGGTGTAGTTAAAAAAAATCCTATATGAAGCCAAACAAAAATTTTAGATTTTTCACCCACACCTCCCCTTAAAAGATCATTTAGTTGGTTGTTATTGATTGGTTAGTTTCTTCTTAAAGATCGATGAGTTTGTTCATAAAGATCATTTAGTTTGTTGTTAAAGATCGTTTAGTTTGTTGTTAAAGATCGTTTAGTTTGTTGTTAAAGATCATTTAGTTTGTGGTTGAAGATCTTTTAGTTTGTTCATAAAGATCGCTTAGTTTGTTGTTAAAGATCGCTTAGTTTGTTGTTGAAGATCACTTAGTTTTTTCATAAAGATCGCTTAGTTTGTTCTTAAAGATAATTAATTTTGTTCCTTAAGATCTATTTAGTTTATTCTTAAAGATCTTTTAGTTTGTTCCTAAAGAACATTTAGTTTTCTGTTAAAAATCGCTTAGTTTATTCTTATATATCATTTAGTTTACTGTTAAAAATCATGTGTTTTGTTCGTAAAGATCATTTAGTTCGGTCTTAAAAATCGTTTAGTTTGTTCTATAAGATCGTTTAGTTTGTTATTAAAGATCGCTTAGATTGTTCTTAAAGATCGCTTAGTTTGTTTTAAATTTCGTTTAGTTTGCTCTTAAATGTCGCTTGGTTTTTTGTTAAATATCGCTTTCGCTGAGTATTAAATGACCGAAAACCTTAGTCACTTTCGGCCAGATGGCCGAAAGTCTAAGTCAATTTCGGCCGAAACCGAAGAAAAACCGAAAGTTACCTTTTCTCTTTCGGCCGAAACCGAAATTAAGCCGAAAGTTAACTTTTCAGGTTCGGCCGAAACCGAAACTTGGCCGAAAGTGATAAAATGGCCACTTTCGGCGCCGAAACCGAAGCCGAAGCCGAAATTCGGTCGGCCTCTAATTTTAATATGATGAGGTACTTAATATTGAGGGATACTTTAATATGATGGGTTTCTTGAATATGATGGCGTGCTTTAATATGATAGGGTACTTTAATGTGATTGGGAATTTAAAATGATGGTGTACTTTAATATGATGCAGTACTTTAAATATGATGGGGTGCTTTGATTTGATGGGGTAGTTAAATGTGATGGGGTGCCTTATTATGATGGGGTGCTTTAATGTGATAAGGTGTTTTAATATGATGAGGTGTTTAAATATTAAGAGGTGCTTTAATATGATGAGGGGCTTTAATATGATGGGGTACTTTAATATGATGCAGTACTTTAATATGATGGGATATTTTAATATGATTGGTATGCTTCCAAAATGGCAGTAGTAGAAGTCTTAATAAAAGATTTGAAAACGACGGTACGACAGAGAGTCGTCTTCCGAAATCAGCTAGAACAAGACCAACCATTGAGCGGGTGAAAGAGCAAATCTGCATTCAAGAAGATGATAGAACATGACTTTTTATTTCAAATAAAAATGAAGGACTCCTAATTTTCCACCAACGATTCATCTGTTGCTCTTCGATTAAAAGTTCAAACATGCATAATTTAACTCAGGCATACGCAAAAGAAACCCATACGTTATGAATTTATCAAACATTTTCTGGGGCTCACCGAGCCCTTTCCCCATAAGCCTCCCCCTTTGGCTCGAGAGCCTTCAGCGCCCATGATAACCTTTTGCCCCTTCCCCATTCAAAAAAAAAAAACATTACCATCTCCTTTTTTATCCATTAAAAAAAGGAATCGATGATAGTAATCTAACGATTCTCTTAAAAAGTGGCATAACAGAATTTTCTATTTAACGAACGCGCAATTTTTGGCGAATTATTCAAATGATATTATATTTTACCGAGAGTTGAATAACAAGGACATTTTATTTAAGATACAAATCTCGTATTGCGCATTCAGAATTTTGAAAAGCTTAATTCATAATCTCAAAGTTTACGTCATTGTCATCATACAACAGGTCAGACAAAAGTGTCTGATCATGAAAATGTTCATTCCATTACAGTGTAAGTAGGTCTTACATCTGGTGTTCAGCTACTGACCTGACCTTCCTCAATCAAATTTGTCAGCATCACAACTTTTTCTACTTTTTGCTCCCACAACAACCGAACAAAATCATTGATGATGACTTTATTGGGACCTGCAAACGTAGCATAGTAAAGTAGAGTACATTAAAATGCAATTCATGGTTGTCATTATAATCATATATATTTTATTTGTTACAGCCTGGGTCTACCGCCTATCTTGTGTTTTTTAACGTCATCCACCAACGTGGTGCTACGCACCACAATTTCCCAACACGAGCAAGATTATGAACGAGTGCGCGACAAGGTGGTCATAATTTTGTTTTAATTTAAGGTGAAGAATTATCGCGTCCTTATTTGTTTACTGTTTACTCACACTTTCTACTTGCATCTTAGATAACGATTGTTTCGTTAGATTTGAAAGAAGTTATCTTCCTCCATTATAAACAAGAGGTTAATTTTTATTCAGACAGACTTGAGCAAGCGAGACGTAGTGGCAGCTATTTACCCTTGGGTGTGTGGATACACATATTCACATTTTCATCATTTGTGTAGATTAATATAGTTTCATTATGTGTGTGGATTACCGTTACCACCTTGCATTACCAGGCATACTCAAGTGCTGCTTGTTGATTGAGTTTTATTTAATTTTTTTTATTAATTGAGTTGTAATTTAATATTATGATTTTTATTGTAAATAAATTGATTACTGTTAACTTCACTATATTTGGTGTTTTTTCTTAGTACACTGGTTTATACACTTTTGATATGTATTGTTCGTCTACGGGCCAAATCTTAAAACAGATTAAACCCGTTAAACGGTGCGTATCAGGTATGGTGGCATTATTAAAGATAGCTTACATGCAGAAAAAAAAATTATTATGAAAGTTTGTTTATCTCATTAAAAATTTTTAAACAAGATTTTTAAACCTCCATGTTTAATTACTTCACTCATGGATTCAGGTTTAATTTAATTTGTAAGTTTTTGAATGTTTTGATTCACAATACAAATGTTGAAAATTACTTTGACTAATTTTCTATCACCATCAATGTTGAACAGTAGTTTTGATCATTTCATACGCTGATGAAAGGATTAATTATAGACTTGAGATAGAATTTAGACATGATAAGCACCACGGGAGACAAACTAATGCAATCTGGCAGATGTTTTCTTCCTGACGACTACCCACACATTTTATAATAGTTAACAAGAAGCTACCGCTTGTGGTCTATGCGTTACAGCTAACGTGTTTAATCAAGGCATCCAAGCTTTTTTTATTTTAATTGAATATCACATGATTTGTTTGTTTATATTACACACGCATAGTAGAACTTACCTTGACTAGCTATAAATTTATCTTTGTCCTTATACCCCTATGGAATAAAAAAATATATAAACGATAATAATTATGAAATATTTGCCAATGCCCTTAATCATGTTTAAATAAGTTCAGACAAAAGAGAGTAAAGGATGAATGTATAATGGTTTATGTTGAGTTGGTGATTTATCTACAGATAAAAATATACGTGGCACGACGTTGACTTACTTTCAAAAACGAGTAATAGTGTGTTTCTCTTGTTTAAATCTGATAAAAAGTGCAAAGTAACATATGCATTTGAGAGCATTCGGTCACATAATAATTTCACAAATTAAACTGACTAATATATTACCTCAATGTATGAAGCGTTTATGTAATCTCCTTCGTGTCTTGCTGTGTTTATCACGAGGTGGACTCTTGAATGGTCGTCTGGAATAATATAAATATTTCTATTAAATGTATATTTGTGTACGTTTGACATTTTTCTATCCCCATCAATGCTGAACAGTATTTTTGCGCACATGTATGTGTCTGTGTATGTGTGTGTGAGTGTGTATTAAAGACATTATTGAATATTTTGAAAATAAAAAACATTTCAATTAACATTTTTTTCAAATACCAAGATTATAAAGGAAGAAAAAAAGCGCGAAAGCTAAGAAAAATATTCACTTCACACAGAAAGATGTTAAATAGAAACATTATCTTCGTTTGTAATATGGCTAGGTGCTCTCTTTATAATTAATGCATTGCTACGTTCGACTTAAGGCGTTGTGGGTTTACATAAATTAACAATGGGCATATTTACATGTACAGATGTTCTTGTATCTGTTTTTAGGTTTGTTGTCATTGCTTAGTCCGACTTCCATGGATACGTTCGTTGGTGCTGGGATATTCTGAAACAGATGTGTTACGAATTCATGTAATACAGATGCATGCGCAATTATTTTATTCATTTCAGTAGCTTGTGATTAATATTTTAATTTACTTCATGTAAAGCTGAGATTAGATTATATGGTAAGTATTATTTTTTGTGTGTGACCTGATTGACGAGCCATGTTCCAAATGATAAACTCATATTTAAAAACATTTGTTTGCGTAATATTTAACCCTGTGCGTGCATTAAATTCTTTAGGTTAATATCTCTTCTTGTTTTAATTGTAGAAAAATGTATCAATATTCATAACAAAGTTGTTTTTTTATAATTAACTTACAGAGAAATTTGCGAATTTTTAATTTGTTTTTCTAATCTTCTGTAAACATTAATTAATCGTATGTTCTTAACTTTTTGCAGTGCATGGAATGAGACATGAAGACATCTAAAAATCTTCAAAGTAATTTTGTCTTCTAGTCATGGAGTGTGACAATATAGTGTTATCTTTTTTTTTTATTTATTTTTTTTTTTATGTCTTCAAGAAAATAGAGTAGATGATAAATTGAACAAACCTTAAACTGGGTCGCAAAGTAGTCACTTTCATGTTGACGCATAAATTCATTCAAATGCTTGACAGCTATAGCCGTGTCTCTGGCCGTGAGTTCAGCCGTGTTGGAGTAGGTGTGTTGAGGACTTTGCTCCACGGGTTTAGGCAGGACGCTTTTACTATTTCGGTCTGAAACATCATGACGTATTGCTGTTGAAGTAAAGTCAACAACAAAGGGAAATAAGACAGCAGCAGTGCATTTGGGTTATCGCATCAAAAAAAAAAAGCATACGAAAAGTTAAATGATATCAAGTCTTTTTTTAAATTATAATAACTTATTGATTTAAATAAATATTTTTTCACATCCATAAAATATATAAACAAAGAAATTAATCCTTTGAAATTCTTATTCATCAATTCTAACTGTTGCAATTACACAGGTTTAAGTTAAATTAAAATCCCAAAATTACTTCTTTTTTTTTTTCAATGTTTTCCGCAATATCCATAAATGAAAGAAATGTATTTTATTAAGTTCCAAATTATGACACTTGGTGCCAATTGCTAAACGTTAAGGGTGTACTTCACATTGTAATTAAAGCTTACTTGTCTGATCAGGCGTGTTGTCTTTATCATCACTATTAAAATTTGTGGGTTTCGTAAATAGCATTTCTTTGGATACTTGTGCTTCCTTAGCTTTCATTTTCCCGTGTCTCCTTCTATGATTTGAGAGTAAAAACAAAATAAATTACTTTAAATTTTAATTACGACACAGATAGCATCATCTTTTCGTTTCTTTATCATTACAATTGTGACATAAATGTACTAGATATGCCTCAATGAAAAAAAACAACATATTTTGCTATCATTTGTTTCGGAAAAATTTCATTAGATTTTAAAATTAAGTTTTGGTCAGTCTGTTTCGACCAAGCACATTGGATTAACGCGTGGAGTAAACTTATTTTCAAAATAAAAAAAGTGCTGGTCCACTGCTCCAGCATTATCAAACAGAATCTCGTCCAGCTCCCAACTAGAAAACGACGAGGCCTTAGCAGGCAGTTCCATTTCACAATAGCAAGAACACAGTACATGAAATGCTTTTTCCTGCCAAAGACAATCAGGGACTGTAACACGCCTCCAAAGGGATCGTTTAAGGCAAAAACGCTTGACACATTTGCGTCTCTTGCCTCCTGTCTTCCAACCCCCGACTCCTAATACCATCGCTGAGAAATCCTTGCAGCCAAGACGTATCCTCTTTAAAACCATAAAAAAAATCGCGAACTCCAACTACAAACATAGGAGCCAGAATAAACAATACCTTGATCAAGGGCGCCCTCAAAATATAGAAGAAGAAACACGTTTGAAATTTCAAGGAACGCTGCCTGGCTTCACTTTTGATACATCAATGCAATGCTAATAGCTCGTTATGGACATTTTGATGCTAGAATCATGTTTGTGGTCTTATAAAGTCCAGCCTCGTCCCAAATGTGACATAAGATAGTATGTCTGCCAATAATTTATTCGTGTGCTCATAATAAACAAAAACCAGTTCGGATGAATTGTGTAAATTAATCGTTGACAGGAGTTGAACTTTGCTGGTCTAAACACAACCGTGTGGCAACTCTAGGCATCTGATATTTTAAATAAAAAATCCGTGGCGACGCTCGAATTTTTTCAGCCAGAAGCAGATAAAGAGAAGTGAATAGGATGAAAGTATACTGCTGATCACCCACCGGAAGATAAAAAACATTGGCTGCCCCAATCGTCTTATAAACCAAGTTATTTGCTGCCATTATAGCTATATAAACCAAAATATTGCCTGCCCAGATTGATATATAAACAAAAATATTGCCTGCCCAGATTGATATATAAACAAAAATATTGGCTGCCCCGATTGATATATAAACCAAAATATTGGCTGCCCCGATTGATATATAAACCAAAATAGTGGCTGCCCCAATTGATATATAAACCAAAATATTGCATGTCCAGATTGATATATAAGCCAACATTTTTGCTGCCCCGATTGATATATAAACCAAAATAGTGGCTGCCCAGATAGGTATATTAATCAAAATATTGGCTTCCCCGATTGCTATATAGACCAAGGTATTGACTACCCCGATTGCTATATAGACCAAGGCATTGATTGCCCCGATTTCTATATAGACCAAAGTCTTGATTGCCCCGATTGCTACATAGGCCAAGGTATTGACTGCCCCGATTGCTACATAGACCAAGGTATTTGCTGCCCAGATTGCTATATACCCTGAAAGTCTTGAATCATGATACATCTAGGCATTTAAAGGCGTATCACTTCATTATTCATTACAGTCAAATAAGTTTTCTGTAATTAAAGAAGTGGGTCCTACCTTTGACACATTAGACATTTAGATTTGCTTTTTAGAGTTTAGTAGATGTTAAAATTTAGCATTGAAACAATCTTAAACGTAGTATATGTAAAATACAGGTTGACTTACCTCCATATGATTATTGTAGTTATAATTACCACAATTATGATGATAACAACAACTATAGGTACCACAATAGCAACTGCTGGTGTCGATTCACCTTTAGATAATTCTTTAAGACGATAATGGAAAACATCTAATTACATATAATATTTTATTATTATTATTATTTAGGCATTTTTGTATAGCGCTTACCTTACAGCTCTAAGCGCTTTACAATTATTAAAAATATGTAAACTATTTAAAGTGCTAAAGCAAAATAAAAATGAAAAACTAGAGACACTAGAATAGCAAATACAATGTGAAAAATGACTATAAAAACAGTAGCTAAAACATTAAAATGGCTATAAAAACAAGTACACTTGGCACGTTTTGGCATATACTTAAATACAGGATCAACCCGAGACAGAAAATGAGGCAGGGCAAGGAGGGTGCATCACAGGTCATAGGCGGACCTAAACAGATGGGTTTTAAGGGACTTTTTGAAAGTGGATGAATGTTTCACAATGACGAATGTGGAAGGGGAGCTGGTTCCAGAACGTGGGCGCATGGAAGTAGAAGGAGCGTTCACCGATGGTCTTAGTTTTGGTTCTTGGGATTGTGAGGGTTCTATTGTCAATTGAAGAGCGTGGTTGTCTTGTGGGGATGTAAGGAAGCAACAGTTCAGAGAGATAGACAGGAAAGTGAGGGTCAGTGAACGAGTTGAAGCATAGATTGGCAGACTTGTACTTGATGCGAGAGGATATTGGCACGATCAAGCAATAGAATGGTTTTTAATTAAGCCTATTTTTAGTTTTAGTTTAATTATGTTGAGTGCATGTGGGACGTTACATTCCAATATTGGCCAGCTAGTTCCGCGGCTGCATAATACTTTCGACAGGCCTTCATCTACATGAACACTTTATTGACAGACATTTCATTGACAGTTACTTCATCGACAACAACACTTCATTGACATGAACACTTCATCGACATACACTTCATCGACAGACACTTCCTTGACCTAGACACTATAATTAGACACTTCATCGACATACACTTCATCGACAGACACTTCATTGACATGGGCACTCATCGAGGGACACTTCGTCGACATGAACACTTTATTGACAGACACTTCATTAACATGGGCACTCATCGAGGGACACTTCATCGACATGAACACTTCATTGACAGACACTTCATTAACATGGGCACTCATCGAGGGACACTTCATCGACATGAACACTTCATTGACAGACACCTCGTTGACATATACACTCGTCAAGAGGTAGCTCATCAACAACATGTTCAAAGACGTATGTTTTGTCGCGTACGAGCTGGCCGCGCATTATATTTCTTGTAGACTCATTTAATATTATGTTTATTGAAAATAAAATCTTCTAAACGTTTACAACAGACTCGTGTTAAAATTAATGTCATGTAATAATGTCATCATGTTTTGCGAGTAGGCTCCTACAGTAATTGATGGATCTTGATCAAACGTGGTAGACATACCCTTTATTTTGTAGATATAATATGCCGGTCTGTTTTGATCGAACAATGTCTCCATTCAGGGCTGGGAGCCCAATTTTAATGTTTCCTGGATGGTAGACGGTCATACAAAATGAAATACTGGCGGGTTTTGATTTTAAAATATTTCTCTTCCTTTATGGCCATGAGAGCCTTCACGATTCATTGCTAGTGGTTCAATCGGTCACTAAAACTTTTTAATACGTTATGTCGTTAAAAGCTTGAAAACTCCAATGACCATATGCCTCTATTGAACTGACACTACTGACATCCTCTGACACTACTAACATCCTCTGACACTACTGACATCCTCTGACACTACTGACATCCTCTGACACTACTGACATCCTCTGACACTACTGACATCCTCTGACACTAATGACATCCTGATTAGCTATCAAGTTTACTTTCAATTTTGTTGATTAGCATTTATTTGTCAAAACTAGTAAATAATTGTGTAATTTTCGGAGGATGTTTGCGTGTCACCTGACCCCTTTTGACGTTTCCTGCTGGGACTGTGCTCATGATGGGCGGAGTCAGCTCTTCTTTTCCCGTAACGTAAGTTGTTGGTGAATGGGGTGAATAGAAGAATATTGTTTCACATAAATAGGAGCCCGACTGATCAATCCATTGATCCTCAAAATATAAAAGAGAAGAATATCTCCGAACATCCAAGTGGATTCAGTCTCAAACCACTAAATACTGGTTCACATTAATCAGTCCACTGTAAACTATATGCAGTCATACAGCTTTAATAGTAGGTTGTGCTCATTTAGGATATTTACCAAAAAACAGACAGGATCTAACTGATACATTGATTATTACCATACGCTCTTAATCTTACGATAGCATTAATGTCTTATTAGGCACTCTTCGGTATGTCCTTAAATCTATGACTGTTGTATTTTGATGCTTCCTTACATTTTACTCTAGCGGTATGTTTAATTATGCTCTTAGTAAAAAAAAACAGATTCACGCAATTTCAACAGTATTTATGATAAACCAAATGATATCGTAACATTGGGGGATCATAAAACAGAATCTTGTAATTTACTTTAAAACTATTCATTGATTTACATAATTTCTTGTTCTAACTCTCTATACTCACGATTAAGACACAAGTCTCCTTCGTATCCAGCCTGGCATCCCGCGTTACACGTTCCATTAAAGCTGTTACATGTTTTATTTAAGCAATGGTCACTGCATTTGTCTAAACAGTTTTTGCCCCAGTACAGTGCAGAACAAGCTAGTGTAGAGAGACAGTGTGGTTTCAGGGTTAAACAGGCAATACTATACCTTTCATAGAAGTGTTACGCGACATACATCTGTATTTATGGAAGGAAAACTTATGAATAATTTCAAGACACCTTTAAGAAAAATGTTAGTTTTCTCTAGGCTATATTTGAATTAATCAATACACCTATAAGAATAATTTTGATAGTTACCGCTTGGCTTGGCTACACTTGAATCAATTTCAAGGGTCGTCCAGTTTCAATTTAATAAAAGTTTAACAACTTAATCAGCAGTCATCATCAATTATGTATTAATTCTTTTTAGAACTATGACATTTTGTCCACATTAATTATTAGAACCTACGTTGTGTGCAGTTGTGTCCCATGTATCCAGTGTCACAGCCGTTGTTGCATTTGCCATCACGTTTGTCACAAGTCTTGTCAGCGCAGTTTATACTGCAGTTACCCAGGCATTGAGTGCCCCACTTATAGGGAGGACATGCTGACGGGAAGATGGGGTGGTATATAGTTTTGAAAATGAAGGATAGAGTGACTGTAATATATAAATATATATATATATATATATATATATATATATATATATATATATATATATATATATTCTGACGGGAAGATGGGGTGGTATATAGTTTTGAAAATGAAGGATAGAGTGACTGTAATATATAAATATATATATATATATATATATATATATATATATATATATATATATATATATATATATATATATATATATATATATATATATATATATATATATATATATATATATATATATATATCGATTGGCTCTCGTAAAGGTGAAGTATGATTTAGATGTGATACTTGATTAATGAGATAAATGTTAACTGATCTTGAAAGAAAAAAAGACATTTTAAATATGTCGAAAATAACAAGGAAATAAGGGTAAGTAGATAATCGTACAAATGTGTGGCAACCTAGCAATCATTAAAAATAAGCCCATTACAAATGAATTAACGTTACATTAGAAATAAATTAAAAAACGTTAAATTACAAATGAAAAAACGTTACATTACAAATGATATGTCTTTACATTACAAATGTAATAACGTTACATTACAAATAAACAAAAGTTAAATTACAAATGAAATAATGTTACATTACAAATGAAATAACGTTACATTAAAATTGAAATAACGTTACATTACAAATGAAATAAAGATACATTGCAAATGGAATAGAGTTTACATTACCGACAGAACAGTTTTCCTCCAAATATCCAGGTGAACATCCAAATTGACAGAATCCATTTGTGATATTGCAGCTGTTATTGAAGCAGTTCTCGGTGCAACTATTCTCACACTTAAAACCCCATGTTAGGTTGGGACATTCTGATGTATGGGAAAAAAAATCAATGTAATGGCAAGAAATTGATTATGTATTTTTTTAGGGTTTGAATTTTCTTAGCTTCAACATAAGATTATGCCAAATACGTGCTTTTTTAAATTGTCCTTTGTTAAATTGTGACGTCCTAGGTTAAAATTGTAACGTCCTTTGTTAAATTGTGATGTCCTTTATTAAAATTATGGCGTCCGTGGTTTACTTGTGACGTCCTTTGTTAACTTGTGACGTCCTTTGTGGAATTGTGCCATCTTGTGTTAAAATGTGACGTCCCGTGTTAGATTATGACGTCCTTTATTAAAATCGTGACGTCCACTGTTAACTTTTGACGTCATTGTTTAAATTCTGGTGTCTTTATCAAATTGTGAGTCCTTAGTTAAAAAGTGTCGTCCTTTGTTAAATTATGGCGTCCTTTGATGAATTGCGACGTCTTTTGTTAACTTGGGACGTCTTTTGTTTAAATTGTGATGTCCTTTTTTTAAATTGTGACGTCCTTTGTTGAATTCTGGCGTCCTTTTTTAACGTGTGACGTCCTTTGTTAAATTGTGAACCGGTAGTTAAATTGTGATGTCCTTTTTAACTTGTGACATCCTTTATTAAAATAGTGACGTCCTTTGTGACGTTTGTGACTTCTTTTAATAAAATTGTGACGTCCATTGTAAAATTTTGGTATTCTTTGTTAAATTGTGACGTCCTTAGTTAAATTGTGGCGTCCTTGGTTAATTTGTGACGTCCTTTGTTAAAATGTTACGTCCTTTGATAAATTGTGACTCATCAGTTAATTGTGCCGTCCATTGTTAAAATAGTGAGTTTTTTGTTAAATTGTGACGTCTATTATTAAATTGTGACAATTTTTGTTAAATTTGGACCGTCGTTTGTTAAAATTGTGACGTCCTTTTTTCAATTGTGACGTCCTTTGTTTAAATTGTGCCATGTTAAAATATTTTTTTTTAAACATAACATTTGAATTACTTGAAATCATTTACATCAAACAACGATTAAATAGACTAATCGAGATAGCCAGTTATATGAAACAAACTAATTATCCTTCATGTAAAGAACAATTTGAAGCAAAGTGCTGTTTTAAAGCTACAATAATTTTATGTGCTACATCCCACCCATTTCATCACAGATACTTAATACCAGCTAGGTCAGGGCGAATTCTTTCTCTTAATGTTGGGACTGAAAGAAATTAAAAGTATGTTGTTGCCCAATCTTTCCCCCCTCCCATGCTCCCCCAGGTGTTACCAAATCTAAAGAATCACCAATTCACAATTGTTGTCACCAATGGAGAGTTCATTGATGGCTGATTTCTACGCTAGAGAAACACTTAAAATGTCTTTTGTTTAAATTGTTATAATTTTAAAATGTTGACTTGTTAAAGTCATGTATTTATTTATGTGCTGAAAATAAACATGTACAATTTAAAAAAAGAACATTTCAATTCATTTGAATCAATAAAGAATGGTATCGTATCTTAAATCAGTGGGTACCATTTATCGGGAATAATAAAGCAACAATAAATTACATTTTAACCCTCTCAAAAATCAAGATAATGTTCGTCAAGGTTTTAGAATCACTGTAAGGGTAAACTAACAACTTAAAGAGGTAGAATGTTCAATTTATGCATTAACCACAGCTTAGTCGTTAGGTACTATTGTGAAAATCGCAATCATCTCTGGCTGCTAATGAGTGGGGTTTATTCAACGTAAGTTGACATCGCTAATAGTAAAACTGTAATGAGTACGCGAAGATAAGACACTTGTAGTACAAGCAGGTGGCTTCACCTAATGGAGAAAAAAGGTGGATCTAAAGATTTTGCCGATTTTTTGTTTAAAAACACACGATAATAATCATGGGGATTCATTGCATTTGAATTTTATGAGGTGAAATTTTGATGACGAATTGATGGCACCTCTCGTATTCTTGTGTCTAAATGTCATTGGTCGGACGGAGGAGATAAAGTAAACATGTTGGTGCGCATATATGTTGTATGACGACGGGTCAATAGGTTGAAGGTGATGAGAGTTCTCGCATTGAGCAGTTATCCTAAGTTTTGATTCAGGAGCAAGACGATCATGAACTCATGTAACAGAGTCCTCCATCTTGTGTTACTGTCTAAGTTTGGGATTTTTTCTATATATAGAACAGTGGTTCTCAACATTCTTAATGCCGCGACCCTTTAACAAAGTTCCTCTTGGTGTGGCGACCCCCAGCAACGACATTATTTTCATTGCTACTTCATAACTGTAGAATATATATGTTTTCTGATGGTCTTGGCGATCCCTAGGAAAGGGTTGTTCGACACCCAAATGGGTCGCGACCCACAGGCTGAGAACCGCTGATATAGAATATGACTTGGTGCTTTGAACACAGTGCAACGAATTTTTTAAAACTAGAGTTATTGCACAGAGTGTTGTTGCTACTTGTATAAAGTGTTGCTAGCAAGTTCTAGGCGTTGATCTGTATGACAAACTGTTGCTGTAAAACCTAGACAACAAGATCCATTACCGACTAACAGGAGGTAACTTCAATGACCCGTAATAAGGGATATGTCTGTTCAGAAGACAGAGACTTGTATCAAGGTGTATTCCATACTTTTATACTAATAAATTTCGTAAATATTCCTTTAAAAAATGCATCGAAAGAATCTGAACCTGAAAACATTTGATACATTTCAGTTTAAGAACACGCTAAATTCTATGTAAAGGTTGGGGGAGGTTGGGGTAAACATGTGGTAGCCTACAGTTAAATTCAATGTTTCCCTCCAGTGACGATTGGTGCTTGTTTACTTTTCCTATTAAATGGTATTTAATTCGCATATCTTTAAAATGAGGTTAGTAGCTACGACCACTGATAAAGTTTAGGACCAAATCCTTGATAATTCTTCCCAAAAAATGCTTAGATCATTAGGCAAATATTTTATCTAGTTTTAATTTTGTCAACTTTTGTCACACTGACCAAATTTCTCAATGATCTATTCCAGAACAGTCGTTGCTTTAAAATATATATCTCATGTGTCGAGTGTTTGAGTTATTGCGACTGAATATTTTGTTTGATTACGTGCGGTGTGTATTTTACAGATTAATTAATTAGTGAACGCTCTTCCCGCGCTTGAATTGTTGACATATTTTTATGCTCATATGACGCATTGTCTAGTCTGTACTGTGACGTGCATTTTATTCTTGCAAGGAATTTTGTGAAAGGAGTTTGTGTTTTATGTCTCTCCGATAGTGATATGCGCTAAATGCATGTGTTTGAAATTAACAGTCTGTATATATAATTCGATATTAAAGTTGCATTTATTGTTATAAAGGACTTACTTTGATTCAATGCTAGTACGACGTATTACAATATGTGATAGAACTTAATGAATTAACCAACCTACTAGAAACAGCAGACTGACACCATTCTTGAAAAGTGCGTCAGAGGAGCTATTACGACTACAGATTATGTACATAGGAGTAATGGCAATATATCTATCCACAAAAATGATTATTTTTCTTGGAAAACTCATAGAAAAAAACCTATGATATGAACATTGTCTGGCTATGTATCTAAAAGAATCAAACTTCCTTATAATTGCTTTATTTTGATAATATTTGTGTAGTTACTCGTAAATATATATTATTGCACTTATTTTAACATATAAGGAAAACAATTTTCCTTTTATATTGTTAAACTTTTCCTTACATGTTTTATAAAATATTATTATTATTAATGATTCTAAGAATTGACGACATAATTAGAAATGTTTTATACAGGTGTGTTAAACATATGTTTTCATTACTTTACCTTGGGTACAATTATCGCCCAGATATCCATCATCACAACCTTGTAAACAATGACCACTGTTGATATCACAAGAATTGTTTCTACAGTGAGTACTGCATACATTGATACAGTTGTGGCCCCATCTGTCCTGGGGACATGCTGGATAAGAAGAGAAAGAGCAATATAAGTTATTTAAAGATAGTTATTATGTTGCCCTACTTACTTTTCAAGGAAATAAAGCTATTTTGCAATATATACATTTTGTTGGCAGTTTAAAAAATAAATATACCTATGCTATTTTAAACATTTGCCAATATATTTGTAAAATCATTTATTTAAACTTAATTACTAGAAATTTCATATTAAAATTATAAATTTTAAATAATAAGATATTTATTTTTTGAGCGAATTAATAGCAATTTTGTAAAGGTCAATGCTCGTCAGGTGAAAGTGGTCGGCCAGAGTGACCAAAACCACTTCATCTAACTTATCATGTAGTATATTGTTTTGATTTGCCATAACTAACACTTGATTTGTTTTTAAAAACTATAATAAAACCTACGAGTCTGACAATCTTCTTTATAGTAGCCAATAGCACAACCGGAAGTACATCCTCCAGTAGCCACAAAACACGTCTCATTTTGATTCAAACAATTACAGGTTTTATTGCAATCAGCTCCAAACGTTCCAGCAGCACATGCTGAATCTTCAGATGCATGTTCATTATAAAATGTCAGACAGATGCAAACAAAATAACAAAATGTCAAAATGTAAGAGAAAACTTGTTGAGTATACAATAATTAGTTTAACGATAACAACTGAATGCCTATAGCCATCTGAATGGAAAGAAAGTTAGTCAATGTGAAATTTAAAACAGGATAAAGACATTGCAGGTACTTAAAATTGTTTATTTGGTCTATACCGAATAGAGTCAATGCACCAAATCTTTTAATAAATTTGTTTTCCATATAAATGTTATCAGGTGTATTACTTGCAAACAATATTCTAGTAAATGCAATGTACAATATTCCAAAACGGTTCACACTGTTGAAATGTTTAGAAACGGCACACAATGCTAATTTATTGATGTTACACATATGTTCGCTAAAACGACCTCTTAGTAACCGACCTATAGTGCCTTCATATGCTTCTCCGTACTTTAAAAAAAAACGATTGTACAATAACATTGATTCTGAATATTCCCAGTGGGAAAGCGATTTTTTTTTCATCTTCAATCAAACAGGGATATCAAAAGCCAACGTGGCTATTTTAGCAGGAATCAACATGTCCTCAACAAGTGACGCTCATGTGTTTTTTTTGTTTTAACACATCTCTCAATAGGACTAAAAGTACATATTTCTTTCATAATCGAATTTTTTACGGTATTTTTATTGTCACATCCTAAACAAACATATAAAAACAGAAAAATATAGAATCAGTTTTTGGCAAAATGTTGGTTTGATTCTAAATATAATACAAACAATTCTAAAAGTCTCCACAAATATGAGAGTCAGTCGGTGATAAAGCTTAAGTAGACGTTAAGTCGGTCTTTAAATTGGGTGAAAGGAGTGGGGAAATACAGCTGAGTGAACATTTTGATTAAAAGAGTTAAAATCTCAGCTATTACTGAATAGAATGAGGTGCAGGGCAGAAGAGACAAGTGGGGTTTGGTAACAGGGCAGTTGGCACCATTATTTTATTTTACAGAAAATGTCATACTACGTACAACAATAGCTAAGCATATTATTACTATGTAGGCTTTATGTCAAGTCCTTAGGGTGTAACTTTATATATTTTTTTAATATTCTGATTATATCCGGGCAGCTGTTGAAGGCAGATGTAATTTCCGGTACTGCAACACCTAAAAAAGTGTAATCTCATTGTTTCTTTTATAACATGTTTATATCTTTAAAATAATACAGGTTTTGTTAATTCATTTTTACCAAATATTAATAATTGAAAAGTAAATGATAAATCAAATTGCTTAATACAATTTGTTTTTTAAATCTCTGAAACATTCTGTAATTCATCATACTTTAAAGTTCAATTTGTTGCAATAAAATATAGACTAGAAAATTAGGCTAGAACCTGCCTGTAGGTCATAAATTGTAAAAATATTAACAATTACCCTAGTAGTGAAACGTTATTATAGTTTCAAGTAGGCCTAAATGTAAATTTTAACATTTCATTATTTAGCTTGTTATTTTATGTTTCATTATTTTAAAATTGTATTAATCTAATCGTCTTTTAATTCAAGCTTCCACATAACTTGCTCTACTATTTCCTTATAACTATTGCTTCTGGCTTTAAAAAAGGTCTTTACTCACCACCGTAAATTTCTACTTCACACAAGGTAAGGATTTGGGTGACTTTGGTAAATATTTTAACAAAGGAAACAATTTCAGGAGGTGAAATCACGGTGTATATTGATTGTATTTTTGGAGGGATTGAGTAGGTGAAGACGGGGACATTGTATGGATTCAAGCTTGAGAGTGAGAAATTCAGCAGCCGCTCCTGATCTGAAATAATAAAAGCAATAGAACAAATTAGACACAATGTTATTTTTAAATTTAAGAGATTTTCTCAAAAGAATTAAGCATCCTTCTTAAATTTTGACAAAACAAAGAATGAGCTGAGGATATGATAACATCAAAGTGGTAACGTGTTACGCACTGCCTTCTATTGAGAGTGATTAATCTCTTGTTTTAAGTGTGGCTCGTTCTAGACAGTGCCTAACAAAGAGTGATACCCTAGAAAAGATACAATAATACAAATACGACACTCAAAACAGTACTCATTGGAATTAATAAGATTTATTTAAGGATTAATATAATTCAAAAGCAAAAGAAAATATAATTACAATCATCAACTTACAGTGTATGGGAATGTCTTGTACCGGTACACAATTAGTACAATGTACCAATGAATAATGTGCAATGATGAATGCGAACAAACACATAAAGTACACACAGAATAATACACTTGTCTGGTGAAGTTAAAAATATAAATAAAAAAAATATATCTCTCCCTATGTTCTCTGAAAGCTTTATATATATGCAGCGTAAGACGCATACTATAAACGACTTAGACATTGTCTACCCCTCTAGTCCAATCGCGAACATTCCACAACATACTATAGAGAACTATCTTCAGTTGGAAGCGGCAGTAAACACGCAAGATGAAAGGCAAAAAGGCCACGCCCAACACGAACGCGTCTGTTAGATTGGGCTATACAGATTTCACGGCACGGGGAATAATAATAATAAAGTTTATTTGAAAAATACGCTTCATTCCCAAAAGCTCGAAGCGCGGTACAAAGTCAACCACATTATAAAGAGAAATAACAACAATCTGAAATTCACCACATTTAAAAAACAGACACAATATAAAACTACATACGAGCATAACAAGTCAAAGTCTTTCATCCCGTTTCAATCATAAGCAACACAGGCCAATATACATTAACTGGAAAAAGATAGTAGATAGCATCACTCCAGAAGGTGTTTGTGAAATAGATGTGTTTTTAAATCGGTTTTAAAGGACTCCAGTGTCTGGCTGTTTCTGAGAGCGACTGGAAGGGCGTTCCAAATTGTTTGGCCGGCAAATGCAAAAGTACACTTTACGTAAGTCTCAAGACGAACACACGGTATCGATATTTTGCCACTATCGGATGAGTGGAGCTCTCTAGTGGGCACATAAGGCGTCATGAGTGCTTTGAGATAAGATGGCGCCAGGTCATGTAAGCAGCGGTAGCACAAAGTTGCAATTGTGTACTCTATGCTAGCACGGACCGGCAGCCAGTGCAACTCTCTCAGAATGTAATGCAGACATTTCCTACCTAAAAGGCGTCATTACCTTTTTTAAAGCGTAGATTTCAAGACACTGACTAGCTAACAGTTAATTGACAGAGCATACACCAATACACAAATTGACAAACGTGAAATAGAATGCATAAACTAGCCCAAAGTATGATTAAAAATTCAGTGATCCAAGACCTCACAAATATGAATATATGAGGATATGAATATATGAGGATATGAATTGATGTGTTCTTCTTCTATATTTTAAGGGCCCTCGATCAATGTATTGATTCTTATTGCTCCTATGTTTGACAGTGTCTGATATACTTCCTTAGTATTCCTAACACTCTTCCAACACTGCCTTCTTTATAAAAAAAACTGCTTCCACTATCATCTTCGTCGTCATTTTCCGCGAACACAACTGATATTTTAACATAATGTCCTCATATATAACAAGAGCCTTTAAGCCAATCATACATTACTCATTCTACCCTGAACTATCCTTCCTTAATCGTACTACTACACATACTGTAACGCTAAAAAGTACAACTTACCATTTTTTCCATAATAAAAATACAACCGCTTATTTTCATGAAATATTATCTCCTCTTACAATTCACCCTCCGAATTTACGAATTTACTCACCTAACCAACCCTCTCTTCTCTTTTTTCCTTCTGCCTTCCCTTCCGTTCCCCTGTCCCTTACAGCAACATATCTTCTATCCATTTTCAACACTTTCCCATTCATTCATCCTCCATACCACGTTGCCTTGGATCTAATTCAACACTATGTTATCTTCATTTGCCAAGATTTAACACAGTTTACAATCATCAAACGAGCCCAAGAGACAATATGATATATCATGAATATGTTTTAAATTAATATACCACATACTGTAACGCCAACAAATGTAGAACTTACTGTCCTTTCTGTTGTAAAGAATGTATCTGTTAACGAGTTGAGGTCTAGAGAACGTCACATTCCAGTTGGAAGCAGGCTCATTATTTGTATGTGAACAACTGCCATCATAAAACTCGGAGTTTGTATCACCATCTGCAGCAAGTCTGGAGTAAAATGTTCCTTTATTGTCACTATACGTACTTGATTGTGACGTCATTTGCTTTACCGCCCCGTTTCTGCCTGAAATAAATTTGTTTTGATATTTGAAAACTATGGATTTATTATAGCTATATTAGTACGCTCCTATATAATAGCGAAATGTGGACCACATTTAGCAGTCAGGAGCGGAAACTCAACAGCTTCCACCAAAGATGTCTGCGTCGCATTTTACGCATTCAATGGCAAGACAAGGTGCCTAGCGCAGAGGTGTTGGAACGTGCACCCATGTTTAGTATATTCTCCTTTCTTAACAAGAGGTGCCTTTGCTGGTTAGGCCAAGTAAGAAGAATGGAGGAAGGCCACACCTGAGATTATTGGACGTTTGCAAAAGGAGTATGAGGGAAGCAAATATTGCAATCAACGAATGGGAGCTCATTGCCGAACAACGTTCAAGCTGGCGAACAGCAGTGTACGATGGAATAAAAAAGGCAGAAGATACGCGAAACGAGGCCCTTGCAACAAAAAGAACAATACGGAAGTCAAGACCTTACCAGGAATCAATATTCTCCTGCGAGAAATGCAGTCGAGATTGTCACTCTAGGATTGGCCTAGTGAGCCACTTGTCGAAATGTAGGGCTACATAGCTACTCCATCGTCTCACGAAGACGGAAGGATGCCGTATAAATAAATTTAAATCAAGTACACTTTCCACCCAAAAAGAGTAATTCATCTATAATCTAACTTCATGATCATTTGAATAAATATTTCTTTCTCAGCCATATAATAGCGAATACATATTTCAAAATAACATATATTCTGCACAGAGGCGTAGCTTGAGTGTTTGGCCACCGGGGCAAGATGGATTTTTTACGTGTACCCCCTTCCCTTCAACCCTGAAGCCCTTCAGTTGTATTAATCAAATACCACCAAATCCCATTTTGGTGTCCCAAATAGTCTTACGCGTGGCGACATCTGCCCCCTCCACACCCTCCTTAGCTACGCCTATGATTCTTCAGCTGCTAAGAGTTAGTTTTTCAATATTGATTATAACCCTTACTTTAAGTTTGTTTTATAATAACTGATAAAAATTGGTTTAATATTCGCCCTAATTTCAATGATGTCTTGTGTTTGAATTGTTTTATTTTAAAAATGGTGCCTTGGTTGAAATATTTATCCATATGCTCAAAATTCATATGTGCAATTTAATCAAAATAAAGATTCACTTAGTTGAATTAAAATATATATTATCTGAAGGTATTTTGAGAAAATAATAAGTTTTGCACGACGTGACGAAATTTGGTTCGGGGTAAGCGTGTGATAGCCCCGACTAGAACTTTGGAATAGGCAGAAGTTTTTTAAATTCTTTTTTTAGTTGTAGTATCCATAAATATTATTTAAATTTACATTTAAAAGAAAAAAATACTTCTTTAGAAAACAATGTATTAATTTTTTTTTTTTAAATTATCGCTTCTATAATTTTCAATGTCGACGTAAAATTTAGTGAATTGAAAAAATACAGACTGTATGACAATTTCCTTTGGGCTTTTTCATGCAATTTTTTTTGTAATCGTTTCCTTTTGTAAGGCAAAATACAAATATTTTGACAGTTGTACACTTGGGCCGTTAAATTCAACTCACATCATTTCGGCTAGCGGTCCCCTATTTAATGATTCGTTTTAAGTAAAGACCTACCTCAACTATTTGAAAGCATATCTCCTCTAGTGTATAGCCATATTGGCAACCACGTAAAAGTTAACTGTACTTATTTAAAGCCCCAACTCCACTTATGTAAATCCTACCTCCACTGATGTAAAGCGAACACAGGGAGTTGACACCGTCTCCTGTAAAGCTTAATTTATCGGCTGCCACGTTGACGTCGCATATTATGTCCATGGTTTTGTCTTGTATCACAGTTCTACTGCATGGCATAACATTGTTACTCGTCTCATTGAAAGTCAATGCAATCTTCTGTAACTGATCTGAAACGTATAATGTAAGTGTAACCGTCTTTTTGATATGGACAAATTGGATGTCTGACATTAATAGACCTTTCAATTATACCACACGCTTAAGAAGCTTTTCTTGACCGTCACGTTACCTCAGATTTCATGTACTATATTAATTGTACTGAGGTTTGCTGAATTTAGATGAAGGGTGTTTTTGTGTATAAATTTGTAGAGACTAAATATTCCTAAAAACCATCTTAAAAGAATTCCGTTTTAAAAAAAAATAATTTATAATAAAATGTTGTAAATTCTTGGTTCGAATCAAGATTACATAATTTGTTTAGACAATAAAATGTACGAACTAACTTACATTTATTATAGACCTATTTGGTTATTAAATGGCAAAGACAATCATGCCTCGATGTGTAAGTTAAGATTAAGATTATTTTACTAATTCATAAAATTGCAGCTCTTTTTCGATTATGGTGTTACATTTATTTTAAGCACATTAAATAAAAATACAGAACATTGTAAACTTTAAATTGTTTTAAAGGTTAGGCTAATTCATGCGGAAAAAACGGAATCCTGCGACGTCACATCTCCTATCTATAATGCCCATATTTACTTCAGAGGGATATTTTGATTTTCTAAGGACCGGGGAAACACGCTGGTTACATTTAGGAAGAAATGAATTTCTTGCAAAAACAAATAATACCAATTATTTAAAATTATTGACAACTGTTTGTTCTACTACTAACCAATTTATAAGAAGGCTGGACTACGATAAGGCCTTTCAGAAGAATAATGAGACACAAACCAATTGTGTAAATTTAAAAAACAAATTTTTGTTAAGCTCTAATTATGATTAGACAAAATACAATTTCAAACGTTTCGCCACATGCCCTCATCAGTAAAACAAAAACAAAATTAATATATTTTAAATTAAATATATATATCCTACCCTAATATAAAAGAATAAAATGAATGAGAAGAATAAGAATGAACAAAAGTCCCTAATTAAAACAAAGATCAAAAGATACATATATTTTGTTAAAGAATTTACAATTATATTAATCTTTTATATAAAACTAATCAAACCAGTTGAAACAAACGCAAGAGAAACTTAGACCCTTATCAAAATGAAAGAACCTACTGAACATACGGGAGAGAAAAGTTCTCTGTAAAATATAAGGGCCAAGAAAGGATGAACACGAAAAGAGAATTCAAACCAACCAGGAGTTGTACAGTCTGTATTAGGATACCAAGTTAAAAAGCAGACGCTGGGCGGTACACTTAGAAAGAATGCCAAATGGCAGAGGAGTGCAAAGGATGCACCACCAAAATTCCAGAGAAAAACATTTCAAAGGCAGACCTAGGCTTAGATGGATGGATGTTGTGGTAAAAGATCTACATCAGCTGTAAATCCAAGCATGGAAAAGAAAAGCATCAGTTAGGTCTGAGTGGAAGGAAGTGGTGAAGCAGGCCAAAGCCCTACATGGGCTGTAGCGCCACAGGGATGTGTTGGTGGATTAATATTTGAATATTGTCTAATTATAATTAAAGCTTTACATATAGTGTTTTATTATTTTATTAACTGCTTGTGTTTCTAATTAATGCACTTCTTACCAGTGTTGTTCACAATTAATCTTATCCATGTCATTGGATATGTTGCTTTTAATGTAAATGTCAACTTTCCATTAAAGGCTGTGATACATGTTTCGTCATTTCTGTCTGTGAGGTTCATAGTTGTTGATGAACTTGTGGTATCCAATAATGAAAGCAGATCCTCTTGAATTAAAATGAAAACAGATATGGTGAACCACTGTTTAATTTATTGCATATAACTGAAAAATACATAAAGTTAAACTTCCTTGAAATAAGTAAAATCTGAAATTATTTTGTAGACAAATTTATATTGTACAAATACTTGTGTTGCTATAGGAGATACTATAGTGGTGACTGTGTTTTCTAACAGTGGGAATGTAATATAAGGAAATAATATATGGGAAGGTAATATTGGTACAAAATATATTTGAAGGTAGCATTAAGAAACAAGATATGGACAGGTAATAGTGGGAAACAAGATAGGATAATGTAATCTTATGGAGCAATGTATATGAAGGTAATTATAGGAAACAAGATATGGAAAAGTTCTATTAGGAAACAAGAAATGGAAAGGTACTATTAGGAAAAAAAGAAGTGAAAAGGTGCTATTAGGAACCAAGATATGGAAAGGTACTTTTAGGAAACAATATAAGGATATGTAATATTGGGAAACAATAATCATTTATCGAAAGGTAATGTTAGGAAACAACACCAGGGAAGGCTTGAAATATTGAATTAAGTAATAACATGGACGTTTCCTGAAGGACTTTTTCTTGTTACTAATACCCTGATGTATTACAATGGAATTCTTGGCCACTACACATACGCAATATACCAACCACCCAGGCCTTCAAAACTGCACTCAAAACACATCTTTTTAAATTATACTACCCTGAGTGATTCCCCTCCTCTTACCGATAAACTATCTTGCTGGCTGCCGTCCATGGTTTGCCTTGTAAAAGTTATGTGGTGGGGTGGGTCAATATACATTGCTGTTCTTTATTTCATAAATATATTTTATTTTAATGTAATGATTATGTCTCTTTTGATAACATTTTTATGTACAGCGCGGTGAGCCCAGCCCTAGGCTGGGGTACCGCGCTATATAAGACCTCTTATTATTATTATTATTATTATTATTATTATCTACAAAGCATTTGAAGATTTTAAGATACACAGTACACGATTTTATTTTTATTCATCTTTCTGTTTTCTGTTAAACAGCATATTGTATCATATTATTTAGCCCGGGAAATGAGCTCAAATTACTGGTTACTTACGGTACTGGCAAGCTGGCCCAAACCATCCGGTATCACATTTATCTCCTGCCGGGCACTCTCCATTAGTGTCACATGTATTTGATGTACAGTGACATTTGTACTCACACTTTGTACCAAACCATCCAGTATCACACGCTGTAATGATAGCGTTATTCCATGACTGTCTAATTCATGTTAATAAATAACTGGTAATGATCTAAAGGTCAGAAATTTCACTAAAGAAACTTATATTAAATGCTATTTTATTGTTAGTTGTACGATTACATACCTGAAACACCAAGTACAACAAGGAACAAGGTCAGCACAACAATTGTATATTTTCTGTTAATCATTCTATACACTCCTAATTATCATATAGCTTTAGTTTACATCAGCTTTCCATCTTGTTTACACACCAGGAATTTACAGTATACCAATAGCATCATTTAATTTAAACGATATGACAGAAATGTTTGGCCACTGTCTGAAATTCTTGCCAATCCATGTAATATATTCCTGGCCACTTTTCAGTCTACTACAGGTGTTCAGCCAACATCAACCTCCAATCACCATCACGTTTTCTGCAAGAAGATTGTTCATTGATTTAGCATCAATTGTACATTCACATACGTTTCTTACCCCGTGACAGAACATATTAACATAATAATGACAATATTTAAAAGCACGTGTAACCACCTATATTAAACAAAACTTCCCTTTTCGGATAACTGCACCTTTTTCAAAAGAACATGGGTGGATAGAAAGATGGGTAGGTAGGTCAGTAAGTGGGTAAGCAGATGGTTAGGTAGTTAGGTAGGTAGGAAGGTAGGTAGGTGGTAGATGGGTGGGTGGTAGGTAGGCAGGTGTGTAGGCAGAGGATGGAGGGTGTGTGTGTTTGTATAATTAAACATTTATAATAAAGCTGTGTGACCCTGAATTAGTGCAAATATAAAACAAATGTCTGTATTTAAACCAATAAAATGTCTGTTTTAAACAAGGACATCTTAAATAAGTCTGCAATATATCCACAATACATGCTGATAGTGGCGTCAACCTTGTGGATCATTAATCATTAAATATATGTGTTTTTTTAACTTTTAGAAACCATTCGGAATCTAGGCAGAAATTTAGAATGTATACAGTCTGTCATTTTTGTCATCTGATAAAGTTCTACCGGAAAAATAGAATCAAATTCTCTCTATTAAATTTTATGTTCGCACTATCTTTATTTTTTGTCTCTCTCAAACTCCATTGAAAAAAAACAGCGAAATGAAAACTTTAATAGATACCATAACTTACTGATCAGAGCAAAAGGCTCACTAAACACTGACTTCACCACTGACATTCCAAAGAACAATTACACAAGAAACAATAGCAAATGCTTCAAAGTGCCTCAGTGCAACACAGTGCAGTATAAACAATCTTTCTTCCCACGCACAGTAACAGCATGGAACCACCTGGACAATGTCACTGTGAACTCGACATCGGTCGAAAGCTTCAAGGCTGCCCTAACATCATTCCCCCAACCGTTGCACAGATGTCAGTATATGGATGCAGCAACGAACACTACCAGAACCAGAAAACATTTGTAAAAGTGTTCCGTATCTAAAAGTGTACATTTTATGTAATTTAATTAATTAATATCAATCATATATTACAAATTTACATACGTTTTTTTATTCTTTAACAAAAACACCAGAAATACATCAACATTTACTTACATTGTTTGCTGACACGTAAGCCAGTGTACAAGGAAAGTCATACATTTGATTTGGACCGCTAGAGGTATCCGTGTGCATTGAATTGCGAACAATATCTACACAGGGTAGCTCTTGACATTTAACTTCCTGGTTTACCCAACGTTTAACTGCATCTATTATGTTTCACATAAAAACCGCCCGAGTGTTGCGACCGGGATGTGGCTTATCAGTGACTTTATACATGTTAAACACATTTAACAACCTAATAAGAGACACCTGATCATACAGTCTACATACGCATGATTATACAGACTGCATACACATGATTATACAGTCTACATAGGCATAATTATACAGTCTACATAGACATGATTACACAGTTTACATAGACTTGATTATACAGCCTACATAGACAATGACTACACAGTCTAAATACACATGATTATACAGTCTACATAGACATGATTATACAGTCTACATAGACAATGACCACACAGTCTAAATACAAATGGTTATACAGTCTACATAGACAATGACCACACAGTCTAAATAAACATGGTTATACATTCTATATAGACATGATTATACAGTCTACATACACAAAATTTTACAGTCTGTATAGACATGATTATACAGTCCACATGCATATGGTTATACGGTCTACATAGACATGATTATAATGATACATACACATGATTATAGAGTCTTCATACACATGTTTATACAATCTACATACACATGACTATACAGTCTACATACACATGTTTAGACTATCTACATACACATGATTATACAGTCTACATACACATAGTATCACCACATTCATTAACCATAAACAAAGTATAACTGCTAAAACATCACATTCAAATAAAGAAAGGCTTAAATGACAATGTTCTGTGAGTGACTTGTGTGATTTCCTTATTCCTGCTGTCTATGTGTGTGAGAGGCTCGTAAATTTTCTTTTTTTTTTCACTTTCATCTTCATCTAAAGAAATAGAATGTTCCTGACCATAGACCATTTTGATCTCGGTATCGTTTCACTTAAATTAGCAAGAGTTACATTAATACAAATCTATTATAGAGATGGGACACCCATCATGGGTGTTAGTAAACTGTTTTTTTTTGAAAAACATGTTGAACATCTCGGACTATTTGAAATTTAGAAAGTTAGTCACTGTGCGCTTACTTTTAACTAGAGTTAAAAATGAATCTTATTCAAAATAACACTAACTGATGAAGGATAAACACGCACTGAGGAGCATGTTTGTTAACTATTAATTTGCACATTAAGCAAAAAATCGTCCCATTTGTAGTGAAACTGATAAGTGATCACGACACACTAACGAAGAATTCAAGACAACGGGAGTAAAAGGTCTTTTCAAAACCTTTTTAAAACATTTTCAACATGTTATGTTTTACACCTACAACATTTTGAAGATAACTTTACGCTTGTAGACTAAAACAAAGCTAGCACTAAATGGTAGTTAAAAAGATGACCCAATTTAGAAATAATAACTTTTTTTTTTGGAATCGTTTTTCTAAAAATGAATGTTATTGCAATAAAAATTGACATGAATTTTGTGTGGAGGAGATTTCAAGTATGCTTTTGCTTTGAAAACATGGGAAACATTTTTTAATTCATTCGCCCATCATATTAATTGGTCTTCTAGAAACAAAGCTAGTAATGATGTGCATTCCAACACTAATGACCCATTGTAGCGCTACTATCCTTGTGTTAAGACATCCACAGCAGTTTTAAAACTAAGAACTTGTAAGCAGCTATAACATTTCTTCTCTTAGCTTCTTTCTTTCATGAACATAGTATTGCAGGAAAAAATTACACCAAAAGAAAAGATGTTAGTACATGCCAGTCTGTAATGCAATTAGAATATGGTTGTTTCTTACAAGAAAGCTTTGGTGGCTATGGCATCTTTCTCGCGTGATAGAACGTCGTACATCGAAAGCATTCTTCTGTAGCTATCTGTGCACAGAATAAAATAAATATAAGAGGTTAGAGAGAATGCTTTCAAGAAAAGATAACATTGTCAATGGGATCCGCATTTTCTAGTAGCCGGGATATTCTAAATTTTGGCCTCAGATAAGGACAGCAGTTGAAGATACTTGAAAGTTACACCGTGGAGTGGCAGATAATGAGGGGCGCAAGCGACGGAAGCTCCGTGCGTCTTTCAGGTAGATCTCGGGGGATGGGGGGTTATTTACATGTCCTCGCAGAAAGTCAAGTGCCCCCGCCCCCTGGGGAGAAAAACGTGTCCAATAAATAAAGTGTATAATAGCAAAAGGCAGCTATAACTTGTGTTACTAGCTAGCTTTAATCTCTAGTCCTGTAAGCGTCACTTTTGACTAGAAGACTTTTTCATCTTCCGCTCAGTGGCGTCACTACATTGGGCTCCACCCAGTGGATAAAATCATGGTGTCACTCCATCCAAACATTTCAGCCGTCTTCCTCAAAATCAGTATTCCTTGGTGGTCGCTTACTCTGGTGACAGGTGGCACTCCACTCTGGTGGTACCTTAATCTGGTGACAGATGGCACCCCACTCTAGTGGTACCTTACACTGGTGACATATGGCACCCTACTCTTGTGGTACCTTATTCTTGTGACAGGTGGCACTATACTCTGGTGGTAACTTACTCTGGGGACAGATGGCACCCTACTCTTGTAGTACCTTACTCTGGTGACAGGAGGCACCCCAATCTGGGGGAAACTTACTCTCGTGACAGATGGCACCCTACTCTGGTGGTACCCTACTCTGGTGACTGGAGGAACCCCACTCTGGTGGTACCTTACACTGGTGACATATGGCAGCCTACTCTTGTGGTACCTTACTCTTGTGACAGGTTGCACCCTACTCTTGTTGTACCTTACTCTTGTGACAGATGGCCCCTACCCGTGTCGTACCTTACTCTTGTGACAGGTGGCACCTCACTCTTGTGGTACCTTACTCTGGTGTCAGATGGCACCTTCCTCTGGGGGTACCTTACTCTGGTGACAGGTGGCATCCCACTCTGGTGGAAACTTACTCTGGTGACAGATGACACCCTACTCTGGTGGTACCCTACTCTGGTGACAGATGGCACCCCACTCTAGTGGTACCTTACTCTTGTGACAGGTGGCACTATACTCTGGTGGTAACTTACTCTGGGGATAGATGGCACCCTACTCTTTTAGTACCTTACTGTGGTGACAGGAGGCACCCCACTCTGGTGGAAACTTACTCTCATGACAGATGGCACCCTACCCTGGTGGTACCCTACTCTGGTGACTGGAGGCATCCCACTCTGGTGGTACCTTACACTGGTGACATATGCCACCTCACTCTTGTGGTACCTTACTCTGGTGTCAGATGGCCCCCTACTCGGGGGGGCACCCTACTCTGGTGACAAGGGCTACCCTACTCTGGTGGTACCCTACTTTCGTAACAGATGTCCCCTTACCATGGTGGTAGCCTACTCTCGTGACACTTGGTTCCCTATTCTGGTGGTAGCCTACTATCGTGACATGGTGCAACCTGCTTACCACAAAACACTCGCATTCGCCCCGGAACCCTCAAATGCTGCTTCACATTTATTATATATGCCAATCTGCATCCCATAGTGTGAATTTAATTTTAAAAACTTGATTCTAGTATTAGTTTTGATTTTTAAGATTCTTTTTATACAATACACTCAGCTAAATTAATTTGTTTAATTCTGAGGAAGGGCTAGAGTTATATGTGATCCTGGTCGCCCTGAGGCGTAGCTAGAGTATTCGACACACTGGGTAAGATTTTAGCCACCCCTTCCACGATAATACTCTGCAGAAGGCCGGGAAGATATCGCTTGACTTCATTAAAATGATTTTTAAGGGCAACAACCAATAAGAATTGCAACTATCGTTGTTAAGCTGTAGAAATGGTGATCAGCAAAATTTAATGTTTGAATAAGTTCGAGGTTATTTAAATTTAAATTTTAAAATTAAAGTTCCACATTTAAAGAAAAACAAAATCTTAAGAAAACAATTAGTGTGTGTCGTGTGTGTAACTGAATGAGGAAGGGAGAGATAAGGGAGAGTTATAAACGGGAGTCAATGCATATTTAATTAATGCAATACATTTCCGAAGGTTGTCTTTCCAACTATTTATTTTCTTAATGTTTTAAAAACGCCTCCAAGTACACACAACTGCATGCTCTGAAATTGCAATACTACTCCAGCAATTGTCTCCCTTAGCGTTAGTTGTACATAGATTTATGACATAGATCGCTTTATAATTTGTATGAATCTGCTCTTTTAGCAAAATAAAGGTTATACAAACATTTAAAGCTAAACCATTTATTTTAAAATTATGTGCTTTTTGTCTAATTTTTTTATTTAAACAAATCTGAAAATTTGTACAAATATATACTATTACAATACTCTGGGTAAATTATTATACTCCTATTCATAATAAACACGTCAATGTTAGACCTTAAGCTGTAATATTTCACACGATGAACATAAGAAAATCTAATTAAAACATCACATTCACAAATCAAATAGTTAAGCCAGTGTCACTTAATTTTATGCATTAATAGTGGGGGAAATTAGACAATCCTAGAAACAAAGGTTTTCGTATAAATCCTTTCTAAAATGTATTATCATGGGGTGGGGACTGAAAATTTGACAAAAGCTGCATACAAGTAACACACAAGTAACTACACAGTCAGACACATATACATATAACTAAAATTGTGTAAGAAGAGAAATATCAACAGAATGGGAAAGATCATTAATAACACCAGTATGCAAGAAAGGTTCCTACCTTCAATGCACAAACTACAGAGTAATCTCCTCATTAAATTTTACATACAAAATACTGAAAAAACTAATAGCCAAAAGAAGACAACGTACAACGAGGAAATACTAGGTGAGAAACAATGTCGATTCAGGCAAAACATATTAACGACTTATCAGATTTTAACCTTCAGGTGCCTATTAGAGAAATGTTACGAATATAATATCCCAGTACATCAACTCTATTTGTACAATAAAATGGCTCATGACAGCATCAACAGAATATATATATATATATATATATATATATATATATATTTATATATATATGAGACTCTGCAGGAGTTTGGGATAACAGTACCTAAAAAACTGACAAGACTGATACATGTAACATTAAACAAAGCAAAAAGCAAAAACAAGGTTCAAGGAGAATAGTTATGGGAATTTCAGATGAGTGGAAGCCTGAGCCAAAGAGACTCACTGTCTTGTATGCTATTTAACCTAATATTGGAGAGAGAGTTACAAGACGCATACACATTGACAGCCGAGGAACAAAAACGTGATACTTTCTGAGGGAAACCAAAGACCCACAACCAATGCGCACCCTCAACACCGCACTATTTTCCACGCCCCTGAACTATACTAATATTCTAAGGACCCACTCGCTTATACAAATTAATTTTATTTCATCAATTATTTCAGAAAATCAATCGAAAATATCCCGTATTAAACGCACTTGCGACATTTTTATTTGTTTAAAGAATCTCATTTCGCACAGTTATCGGGAATTTTATTTCGTGAACGTAGTTTAAACAAATTCCCATCATCTTCCCCTTGAACAAAAAAGGAAAAACTGACTTTGTTGGTCGGTGGTTTGGGTTGTGAGTGGGGCTGAAAATTTTGAAATAATGTGTTGTCATCGGCAACGAGTTTTTGTGCCAAGTTTCAGCTCAATAGGTTGACAAGAAGTGGGTCAATGAGCCGTTTGAAGATTTTGACAGCCGCGAGCAAAAGCGAAGTCAATATAAAGAATTTAAAAAAAAACTACGTGTATTTAAACAAGATATTTTTTATTATTATTTGCCCCAGTAAAAGACTTTCTGCTGTAAAAACCAAATCCCCCGTTCTGTGTTTTGGATAAACACCAAAAGTCTTATCACTTGAAGGTCGTTGTTTCGAAATAGCACAAGTACATTTGCACAGTGAAGTCTTAACATGATATTTACACAGTTACAATGCCGTGCAGGAAGATCATTTCTTTTATTTCCCATGTTGAAAACTGTTCAATAAACTGAGTTCAATTGAAAAAATTCGTCTCAAAACAGCTATGGTAAAGGCTTGTGTTCTATTTGAAGTATATCTTAGCTTGTATCTTAACTGTCTTCCCTCGTCTTTTAATGCTGAATAGGTACTCAAATCAACACGAGAAATGTATCAAGCATATTTCAAGTTCCAACTGAAATAAAGCTCACTTTCAAAGACGAGTGTAGCCTCATTTGTGACTGAATATATGTTCCTACATTTAATTTGAAGGTATTTACATATCAAAATATGTTCAAATTAAATGTAGGAACATATATTCAGTCACAAATGAGGCTACAATCGTCTTTGAAAGAGAGCTTTATTTCAGTTGAAACTTGAAATATGCTTGATACCTTTCACGTGTTGATTTGGTTGCAACATTCATTCAAACATCTTGTGTGGTTATTGAATCATTCACCAACCACTTTGAAAGTTAGTTTGTTTTGCATTTATATCTCAGAAATAACATAGATTTTAGGTATTGACCTCATTAATCATTGTATTTTTACTCTCTCATAATCGTCAATAATTTACCAAAGTGTTACAACGTTCACAGCTTTTCATCTACCTAGCTCTTGAGATATGGAATATTATTGGTATTTGATATAATTATTTCGGTTAACTAACTGTGCCACGTTTCTCATTCGGATATTTATTTCAATATATGATCGAACTGTAAAAGTAACACTACCTAATAAATTTAGTTATATCTGTTGCACTTTGTTCAATAATTTTACGTCAAGCTTTATGAATTCGGGGACGACATAAAAAATTATTTTTTAAAAATGTCAGGTAAAAAAAAAGAAAGAACGAAAGAAAGAAAGAAACAGAATTTCCACCAATAAATGTTGAATTCCTTCCCGAGTATTAACTTGTTTCCGGTCGTAAACCTATCTGTTCTCATATAACAGGATCAGATAAAAGGAGGATTAGACTTGACGGTTATAGTAAATGATTTTTTTCCGCCTCACAAATGTCTGTTACCACCAGAGCCTAAATGTCTTCTCGTTCACTTGCAAACTAAAACATCTGACTTGTTAGTATTCATAACGAGAAACAAAAAAAAAACATTCTAAAGTTATCACACCTCACAACTGACACATCTGGGAGCCATACGGCTATTCGCGTGTTTATAGTTTTATCGATGTTTTTATTGTAACAATTAACAGCTTTGGTAGTTGTTAATTTGCTGCTTACTTTGAATTCTTCTTTAAAACATCACAAGATGTTTTATTTCTTAATATTATTTTCACGCCTTTTGACTTTATATTTGATAATTTCATTTGTGAAACTTAAAAAAGCCAGACAAAAATTTTGCTTTTTTGTCTTTCTTATTTTTCAGCATTACATCAACATCTTATATTATTGTTTAATATTCCTGGAAATTCTAAAAGTTTAGTCAGATCTGCATTTTCACGCTGACAAAATGACTGCTGTATTACCTGCTACTTTTATGTTGTACCTTCTAGCCTTAAGTGGATGTCAATCTTCAGGTATGTCTTAATTAATTAATGATGGTGCGTCTAGTGTAGTTATGTCCGCGGTCTAAATTTTGATAACTTTTTAATAACCGCTTTGGTTATCTAAATATAATTGTTTATAAATCGTTTATAAGCCAAAGGTCTCTACGTCATCATAAATCTAAATGACATCATAAGGTCTTATAATAAAAAAGACTTTTGAATATAACTACCGGGCCTAGCAGGGCTAACATTGGACCTCTCAGAGAATATGAAGGGACATGACCACCAGTAACGTCACTAGAGGTACGGGGTTGCGAACAACTGAAACGGGGGTTAAGGGACATCCGCCGAGGGGATGACACCAAATTGAAAAGTTCTTATTTGACATCGACGGTAAAAGTAATACACTAACAGTTTGACGTTATAGAAAAGAGCTTGAAGACACTGCAACAACTCGTTATAGTAAGGGTTCACAAGACTCGTTGGAAGCCTGAATAAGTTGACAGCATGTGTTCAGCATACTAAGTGCCGCCAGCCCTAGAGACGCCAACTCTCGGCACATACGCCTGTCCTATCCATTTTAATATCCAAAGACGCCAACTCTCGGCACATACGCCTGTCCTATCCATTTTAATATCCAGAGACGTTAACAACCTTCGTTTAACGACTCATTACTGTTACACTATTTGTGCACTCCCTGTAAGTTGGTTACGAATCTGTAACTGGTGACAATGATCAAAGCAATGCCTCATTTGACTGCTTCGCTATTTGTGCACTCCCTGTAAGTTGGTTACGAATCTGTAACTGGCTTACAATGATCAAAGCAATACCTCATATTACTGTTTCGCTATTTGAGCACCCCTTGAAATTTTGATGTGAATCTGCCACTAGTTTCTAATGACGATCACATGTTCTGCTTGTGTGTGTCCTAGTATCAGCCTGTGCCACTGGATGGTTTGGTCCCAAATGTCAGTATAAATGTCACTGTACCAACAACAATTGTGAGAGTAGCGGTGAATGTAGAGCGGGTTCAACGTGTGTCGTCGAATGGTTTGGACCGGCTTGTCAATACCGTAAGTACCTTTCTTCCATTTCTGTGTGCAACAAAAATGTACACATCCTTGTTAGCTTCAGCCTATAATTATTGCCTTTTATATTTCGACACACAATAAATGACAAATGCAATCAACCTAAAAAATACACTATGCCTACGTGTCAAACCTGAAAAAAGGAACCCAAGAAAACAACGCAAAATGTTGATTTGTTGCGTTCCTTTTTTTCCAGGTTTCACCCTACTCTGTTTTAATTATTTTGTATTGTGCTAACCTGATTGCGGTCTCTCCCCTTATGTCCTTATGCTACGTGTCAGAGGATTTTTAAAAAAAAATTACTTTCGATGTCAATTTTACAATGTATTTTATAAAAACAGAATAGTATAACATTGATCATGTTCCAAAAAGCTTTGCGAGTCCAACAATTAAGTTCAAAAGAAGTTTTCATTTTAAAATTGTAATCATTACGCTTTTATATAGATTTTAGTTTCAGTTTACCATAAAATGATTATTTAGTAAACGATTTCAAGTCACATAAGGGACCATTTGAAAAATAAAATCATTTAATAATTCTGATGTAGATCCATGATCCCTCAGCATAGCAGTGAAATATGAACAAACAACATAGCAGTGAAATATGAACAAACAACTTAGGAGTGAAAGATGAACACATAGCATAGGAGTAAAATGTGAACACAAATGATACGGGTGAAATATGAACAAACAACTCAAGATTGAAATACCGAATATATGGCATAAAACAGTTAGTCCAACGAGACATTTATATGTATATATATATATATATATACATATATATATATATATATATATATATATATATATATATATATATATATATATGTATATATATATATATATTTAAATATATGTCATCATATTATTTGATAAGTTCATAACTCGAAAAGAAAATATTTAACAAAATGACAGAAACTGAGGTGACCTAAATTAAGATTTAACGTCCAGTGTAAACGTGGAGATCCCAGGGATCACGTTTCACGAGGATTGACCTCTAAAATTCTAAGTAGATTTGTTTAAGACTTTGAAATATCCATGTCACATGTATTGATGTCATTTACCCATTCAATAAATTTAACTATATTTTAGAGGATCTCTTTTCACTACGCACGACCACCACTGCGCCGGCGGCTGATGTGTTGAAAGACAGAAATGATAACACATGTGTTACCAGTGGGTTAAACACTCTGACGGTCACATTCAACATGAGTTATCCAATAACATGGATACGATTCAAATTAAGACAGCCAGGTAATTTTAAGAATACGAAGTTTTATAACTTGAACCGGGGGTTGCGGGGGAGGGGGGTCATCTTACAGTTGTATGTTTACATTTTTGGAACCTCTGAAGTCCACCAGGGATATATTTACTTTGCATTCATAATTTTCTAAATTGATCTCGGTGGCTTGATTTAGAAATAATGTATGTGTTAAAAATGCAATCTGAACAGTATTTTGATAAAACAAATCACAGTCATTGTTTATGCAAACTAAATATAAGAGGGTTAGACTGCGATAAAGGTTTCAAGTAGATAAATGAGACTAAAAAACAATTTGTGTCAATGAAAAAATATCGGTTTAACTTTAATGATAATTATGATTATACAAAATACAAATTTAAACATTTCGGTTTATACCTTCATCAGTACCACAAAAAACATTCATATAATTATGTACAGCTTACCTACACATCAAAATGAAATAAAAAAATTAGAATGGGCAAAAGTCCCTGACGAAAACAAGGATAAAAATAACGGAAAGGAAACGGGGTTGGAAGCCAGGTAGGTATAATAAGCACATAGACTTAGAGCGTCTGTATTGTTAGAAAATGTCTTAAACTGCAGCAGGGACAAAATTAAATATCATAGACATATTTTTCAGGCAGTTTGAACAATGTCACCATGACATTTAGCCAAGATCAAAAAGTTGTGCATCACTGTAATTTGACATCAAGAAAGAACGACAGGACAGTGGACAGCTTCTGTGGCGACGGCAGATCAGCTGATCAAGTAAGAGCTGAAGGTCAAGGTCTAAACTCACTTTGTTCCCTCTACATCAGTGGAGGTAAGTGTAAAGACCGACGTGTGTATGTTCTCTTAGATATGCCATCACAACGTGCTGTATGTTCTCTTAGATATGCCATCACAACATGGTGTACGTTCTCTTAGATATGCCATCACAACGTGGTGTATGTTCTCTTAGATATGCCATCACAACGTGGTGTATGTTCTCTTAGATATGCCATCACAACGTGGTGTACGTTCTCTTAGATATGCCATCACAACGTGGTGTATGTTCTCTTAGATATGCCATCACAACGTGGTGTATGTTCTCTTAGATATGCCATCACAACGTGGTGTATGTTCTCTTAGATATGCCATCACAACGTGGTGTACGTTCTCTTAGATATGCCATCACAACGTGGTGTATGTTCTCTTAGATATGCCATCACAACATGGTGTACGTTCTCTTAGATATGCCATCACAACGTGGTGTATGTTCTCTTAGATATGCCATCACAACGTGGTGTATGTTCTCTTAGATATGCCATCACAACGTGGTGTATGTTCTCTTAGATATGCCATCACAACGTGGTGTATGTTCTCTTAGATATGCCATCACAACGTGGTGTATGTTCTCTTAGATATGCCATCACAACGTGGTGTATGTTCTCTTAGATATGCCATCACAACGTGGTGTATGTTCTCTTAGATATGCCATCACAACGTGGTGTATGTTCTCTTAGATATGCCATCACAACGTGGTGTATGTTCTCTTAGATATGCCATCACAACGTGGTGTATGTTCTCTTAGATATGCCATCACAACGTGGTGTATGTTCTCTTAGATATGCCATCACAACGTGGTGTATGTTCTCTTAGATATGCCATCACAACGTGGTGTATGTTCTCTTAGATATGCCATCACAACGTGGTGTATGTTCTCTTAGATATGCCATCACAACGTGGTGTATGTTCTCTTAGATATGCCATCACAACGTGGTGTATGTTCTCTTAGATATGCCATCACAACGTGGTGTATGTTCTCTTAGATATGCCATCACAACGTGGTGTATGTTCTCTTAGATATGCCATCACAACGTGGTGTATGTTCTCTTAGATATGCCATCACAACGTGGTGTATGTTCTCTTAGATATGCCATCACAACGTGGTGTACGTTCTCTTAGATATGCCATCACAACGTGGTGTATGTTCTCTTAGATATGCCATCACAACATGGTGTACGTTCTCTTAGATATGCCATCACAACGTGGTGTACGTTCTCTTAGATATGCCATCACAACGTGGTGAATGTTCTCTTAGATATGCCATCACAACGTGCTGTATGTTCTCTTAGATATGCCATCACAACATGGTGTACGTTCTCTTAGATATGCCATCACAACGTGGTGTACGTTCTCTTAGATATGCCATCACAACGTGGTGTATGTTCTCTTAGATATGCCATCACAACGTGCTGTATGTTCTCTTAGATATGCCATCACAACGTGCTGTATGTTCTCTTAGATATGCCATCACAACGTGCTGTATGTTCTCTTAGATATGCCATCACAACGTGGTGTATGTTCTCTTAGATATGCCATCACAACATGGTGTACGTTCTCTTAGATATGCCATCACAACGTGGTGTATGTTCTCTTAGATATGCCATCACAACGTGGTGTATGTTCTCTTAGATATGCCATCACAACGTGGTGTATGTTCTCTTAGATATGCCATCACAACGTGGTGTATGTTCTCTTAGATATGCCATCACAACGTGTTGTATGTTCTCTTAGATATGCCATCACAACGTGGTGTATGTTCTCTTAGATATGCCATCACATAGAAACAGATCAAAGAGAAATTAAAAATAAGAATTAAAAGAAATCCCAATATTATAAAAACAAATAGTGTGTGTACCAATGAATAGAAGCCGATGAACAGTTCATCCAAACATTGGGATTAAAACTTAATTAACAATCGGCCAGCATTTTAAACCCCATTCTTTTCGCCGTTTTAAAAGAAAGTTGATATTTCTTATTGGCAAATTGTTCTTCGATCAATGTCGTTATAGTTATTTCATGAATCAAATAATTCTGAGCTAAAAAGTAAAAATTTTCCCCAGGTAGGAATGTGGCCCTAAAACAAAGGGCCTTTCAGTCCAGCATCTACAAAGAAAACGGCATGTCAGTGGACGCTTCGAACGCTGTCGACGGTAACAGGACGTCGTACCTGCCTTACAACAGCTGCACACACACTGGACTAAGTGACCCGTCGCCACAATGGAATCTGACATTATCGCGACCTCAGTTGGTCTACAGATACGATATATACAACAGAGATCCACGTATATTTAGAAAATTAATACAAGATTATTTATATTGTTTTTAATGCGTAGGATAATAACATATCAGTTTATATTTGCATTCATCCTACGTTTTGTTTCGGAAAAGAGGGGGGTTGTATTTTTTATTTTATTTTAGTTTTTATTTGTTTATTATTATCATGTAAAAACTAAATTTTAGAACACTAGGCAATTAACGTTACCACATGAACCCCTCTACATTGGTCAAATACATTTATTGTATCCATTAATGATGGGAAGATGCTGGTAGCCTCTCTCATTTCAAATACATATATATTTGGTCACAGCGGCTATAAATATACACATAAAGAGCTTATTGTCATATATTTATAATACATGTTGCTAAAATTTATTTCCAGTCGGAGAACGGATTTTTGAGTTCATTGTGACCGGTCTTAGTCCAGATGGTCTTCCCGTGATGAACTATACTATACCGAGAATACTGAAACCATTGTACTCTATCATATCAAATCCAAGCGTCATCTCTGGTTTAAGGGTTTACATTACACAAAGAGAGAAGATTCTCTCGCTTTGTGAGGTGGAAATTTACGGTGGTGAGTTTAGAAATTCTTTAATTTTCTTAGAAATAAACAGTAAAAAATACACAAGGTCTAGAAACCTTAAAACAGGACGACAAAAATGGAAAAACTCCTAAGTCAAATGTTGTCGAATAAATTCTTTAAATGCATTTTTATTTATTAATTTTATTGGAATAGTCTGTCCCAGCCGCTTTGACAGATTTATCAGTGACATTGTATTTCCTTTATCTTGCTTTTGAAAAACATGAACAAACTTTTTTTTTTCTTTTTTTTTTTTTTTTGTTGGAGTTGGGGGGTGAGGGGGGAAGTTTAAAAGAATGTGTTGTTAGTCATCGGTAACGAGACTATGTGTCAATGATTCAGCTCGATAGATTGACGTGAAGTGNTCGAATAAATTCTTTAAATGCATTTTTATTTATTAATTTTATTGGAATAGTCTGTCCCAGCCGCTTTGACAGATTTATCAGTGACATTGTATTTCCTTTATCTTGCTTTTGAAAAACATGAACAAACTTTTTTTTTTCTTTTTTTTTTTTTTGAGTTGGGGTTGGGGAGTGAGGAGGGAAGTTTAAAAGAATGTGTTGTCAGTCATCGGTAACGAGACTATGTGTCAATGCTTCAGCTCGATAGATTGACGTGAAGTGGGTCAACTAACCGTCCGAAGATTTCGCTTCACACCAAGAAATAAAGAAAAAAACACACGAACAAAAGCGAAATTAATATAAGGGATTTAAGAATTTGGCCATGGAGCCTTCGACGGTAAAATACAGAGACACTCAAACTTAGATAATTTTAGAAATGGCAGATATGTTGAAATACGTAAGTTTCCCTTGCAATTGGAGATTTTGCCACTGAGATTAACATTGAACGTTAAGATTATAAACAAATTGATTTATCAAAAAAAGAAAAGGGGGAAATCGAAGGTTGATAAGGAGGGTGGATGTGAAGCAAATATCTTGGAAGAACTCATAAGGAAAATGGGATTTTGCTTTACCTACAGATTTTTACTTTGTGGTTGGGCGGGTGTGGGTGGATGGATGTGGATGAGTGGGTGTGGGTGGATAGACGTGGATGGATGGGTGTGGGTGGATAGATGTGGTTAAGCTGTTGTGGGTGGATGGACGTGGATGTGTAGGTGTTCGTGGATGGACGTGAATGGGTGGGTGTGGGTAGATGGACGTGGATGGGTGGGTTTGGGTGGATGGACGTTGAAGGGTGGATGTGGGTAGATGGACGTTGATGGGTGGGTTTGGGTGGATGGACGTGGATGGGTGGGTTTGGGTGGATGGACGTGGATGGGTGGGTTTGGTTGGATGGACTTGGATGGGTGGGTTTGGGTGGATGGACGTTGAAGGGTGGGTGTGGGTAGATGGACGTTGATGGGTGGGTTTGGGTGGATGGACGTGGATGGGTCGGATTGGGTGGATGGGCGTTAAAGGGTGGGTTTGGGTGGATGGACGTGGATGGGTGGGTTTGGGTGGTTGGACCTGGATTAGTGGGTTTGGGTGGATGGACGTTGAAGGGTGGATTAGGGTTGATGGACGTGGATGGGTGGGTGTGGGTGAATGGACGTGGATGGGTGGGTTTTGGTGGATGGACGTTGAAGGGTGGATGTAGGTAGATGGAAGTGGATGGGTGGGTTATGGTGGATGAAACTTGATGGGTGGGTGTGGTGGATGGATGTTGATGGGTGGGTGTGGGTGGATGGACGTGGATTGGTGGGTGTGGGTGGATAGACGTTGATGGGTGGGTGTGGGTGGATGGACGTTTATGGGTGGGTGTGGATGGATGGTCGTTTTATTGTGTGTCTGTGTTTTAGAGAAAAGGGGGAACTGTGGAAGTATTACATATATGAGTTTGTCTTTGTGTACAGAAGTATCTCCACCATTATCGATATTTTTTTTTAATGAAGTACGTCACAGCCCTGAGACATGACATAATCCCAGGTTTGACCGGCGTGAAAAGTGTACGGAGAATGGAGTTAGTTCATAAATTTCTTCACGTCAGAAAATCATTATGAGAATGTACAGACTGACAACACCTCTCTGATGGCGGCCCGGCACGTCCCGCCTAGGTGATGTCAGATTCGTAAAGGAACAGGAATCATAAAGCTGTAGCCGAGTCCGGATAAGACCTAAACACCGACGGGAACCCTTACATTGACCTTACAGGCCTGGTGTTGTTGATCTATGTCACGGGAACCCTTACATCGACCTTACAGGCTTGGTGCTG
>CAXITT010000108.1:377836-463518 GCA_964033795.1 Lymnaea stagnalis | reverse complement strand
CCCCCCCCCAGTCGAACCTGCGTTAATGATAGATTTGACATGTCCATGAGTAATAGTGGTTTGAGCAAAATATCTTCCTCCCAGTGAAAGAGGGCTTTGCGTCGCCCCCCCCCCCCTAGCTCAGTGGGTCTTCCGGTCATGGACGTGTGATCTTTTGGCTTCCGGAAGCATGTCCGTACTGGTCTCCTACGCCACGAAGAGGCAAGATCACGTGTAACACCACCTCGAGCAAGTGATGTTGACGTTCCCAGGGTCAAGCGTAAGCCATCCCAAGGGATACATCAGGAGTGTTGTGGGTATTAAAAAGTTCTAACTTGATATTTGATGTGATGATTATACCTCCCTATAAACAAATTAGATTGGCATGCGCCGCTAACTGCATGTTAATTGGCTAACACATATAATCTTATGGTATCTTGTCTTTGCTTTGAAATAAAAGTTCAGGAAAACCTTCATTCTCACAGAGATTTGAAAAGACTTTTGGGATGAGAAAGTGAAAGGCGAGCATTATTCCAATGAGAAAGATACACAGCAAATTTTTAAGTCAGCATTTCATTTTCCTTTTACTTTAACTTATAGGAAATGTATATTTGGGAATAGTTTTGTAGAGCCAAGAATACATACTAAACAATTAAGAGAATTTTGGCTACATTCAGGGAAGAAGAGAATATGTTTAACTCGGTGCTATTGATGTTATAATAAACTGCATGAATAAGCAACTATTGCCTGACCTGCGTTAACTGTTAACATGTACAGTGGCCCAATGCAGAGACATATCATCAATGGAAAGGAAGAATGTTTTAGTGAACCGTTATTGATATATATATATATTTAACATCTGAAATCTGAATACAGCTGAATTTTTTATTTATTTATTTATTTTATTGTTTGAAAAAGTAATTTACGCCATCTGAATATTAATTAATTTAAGAAATCTGTTTAAAGATTAATTTAGGACATCTGATTATAAATTAATTTACGACATCTGAAAAAATTATTTTACGAGATCTGATTATAAATTAATTTACAACATCTGATTATAAATTATTTTAAGAGATCTGATTATAAATTCATAAATTGGTTTACGACATTTAATTATAATTTTATTTACGACATCTTAATATAAATTAAATGAATTTCACGATCCATAATTTTTTATGTCTTTTTTAATAAATCTCTGTCTAATGTCTTTTAATCAAATTAAGTGATTACAACACATTTGTTACAGACTTTCTATTAAATAAAAGCTTTAGTTCTGATATGTATGCCATTGCTGATTACCTGTTACATGCTGATTTCATCCCGGGTACAGACTCGGCGTGTGAGGCTTTCAACTACGGCTTTGAGTGTAACAAGCCATGTCACTGTGAGAATAAAGCAGAGACGTGTCATGTGGCTACTGGAGCTTGTCCATCTGGTTGTGCTGCTGGCTTCTATGGGGAAGAATGTCTCACTCGTAAGTTAAAGAAATGTAAATATGTGGATAGATTCCTTGAAACACATCTGTTGTGTCTTAAATAAGTATTGTGTTTAATTATCGAGTGAATCTTCTGGTATGTTTGTATATAACAGTAAACACAACAATACTATGGGATATGTTCACCTTTTTGTAAAGCGGAGTGGCTTTCCCGTGGTTGCCGCCTACTTTTACCATAATGTGTTGGTTCCAAAATAAAGTTTTTTGTTTCTAAACTCGATTCCACTAAGTTAAGTAGGGTAAACTAAAACATACCCATTAATAAAGAGTAGATCTAGTTGTTTTTTTTTCTAAAATTATACTTATATTCCGAATAATTTCTTTCCTCTCAATTCATGGTGACGTCGTCCGATCCAAGCTTTCTTAGCCAAAGCATGACAACCAAAAATGATATAACACTGGAAATGATATCCATCAAGACATTAAGCTCTTTTCTCTCCGAATTTTTTTTTCCTTCCTGATTTACCCCATAGTGACTTCAAAAATAATTTCAAACCTTCCATATCAACGTTTCCTTTCAGCTTGTCCAACTCTGACATGGGGAGTCGATTGTGTACGAGAATGCAGTGTCCACTGCGTTAACCAAACATGTCATCGGATGACTGGTGCTTGTGACTTTGGATGTCATGTCGGATATTCCGGTGACAATTGTACTTATGGTTAGTTGTACATTAGTACAAGACCTGTCTGAAGTGCTGAGCGAAAGTTCTGACTGATGAGTAATATTCTGAACACATGTTGTGAAGTGATAAACAAATGTTTTGAATAAATTATCTGAAGTGATGAACAAGTGTTCTAAAGTAATGAACAAATGTATTGAAATGTTGAACAAAAGTTCTGAAATGATGAATAAAAGCTCTAAAATGATGAACACATTTTCTGAACAAATTTTCTCAAGGGAAGATCAAATGTTCTTACATGATTAACAAAAGTTCAGGTAAAATAATCAATAAACTCAAATTTTAGTGTACTTAAAATGTAGTGAAACTTAAATTTCATTAATGAATTTAGAACAAATTGACAAACGTCTATGAATAATTATCATTTTGTTTGCTTCATTCGAATCAGAATGTGCCAACTCGACCTGGGGCAAGGACTGCTCTGGATTCTGTAGTTCACAGTGTTGGAACAGGACGTGTAACGTATTTACTGGAGTCTGTACAAATGGCTGTAACTCTGGATATTTAGGAGACAACTGTACTGAGGGTGAGTAAAATGGTATTTTGGAGAAAATTGTACTGAAATTGATTACAATCTTATTTAGTAGACATCTGTACCGATGGTGAGTACAATGATTTATCCCTGTCACTAAGGTTTATTCTACGTGCGTTATACATACTACGTACTGATTGCCTATTGGATGGTTAGAAAAATTGTTTGAGATAATTCTTGCAGACTGAAGTTTACAACCAACCTAAGTACAGTTTGCTGTCTTGAAGTTTCAAAGGGAGGGATTAAATATGTTAGTTGATTAGCAAGTTGATCGTAATTTAAATAGTATAAAACTGATTAAGAGGTAGAGAGGTAGACCATCAACCATCTGCGCTCCAACATTCACGTTCACAATTAGCACATATATGATGATCAAGGTGGTCATAGGCCATTACGACTGACGAACTAGAAGTAATATGTTCAGTTGCTCATTACTCTATGGTTAGCTTGGTTGTCAAATCACTATTCTATGGTTTGCTTGGTTGTATAATCACTATTCTATGGTTAGCTTGGTTGTCAAATCACTATTCTATGGTTTGCTTGGTTGTCTAATCACTATTCTATGGTTAGCTTGGTTGTCTAATCACTATTCTATGGTTAGCTTGGTTGTCTAATCACTATTCAATGGTTTGCTTGGTTGTCTAATCACTATTCTATGGTTAGCTTGGTTGTCAAATCACTATTCTATGGTTTGCTTGGTTGTCTAATCACTATTCTATGGTTAGCTTGGTTGTCTAATCACTATTATATGGTTAGCTTGGTTGTCTAATCACTATTCAATGGTTTGCTTGGTTGTCTAATCTACTCCTGAGATTCTTATTAATCCCAGATTGTCCACCACTGACGTGGGGTGTAGGTTGTTTAAACTCGTGCAGTGCTCACTGTGTTAACAAAACGTGTGCTCCGATTGATGGCAGGTGTGAACACGGCTGTGAGGACGGGTACACGGGAGACAGGTGTGATGAAGGTGAGTAGAAAAACTGAATGGGTTATAGAATATTTAAACAATTGAAATAGGGAATCTAAGAAAACCATTTTGTTGTTATTCGTCGCCTAGATAATAAAGTTCTCAATTTTAAAAACCAATATCATTGTCTTAATATTTCTGTTGAACATTTAATTTCACCAGACGTAAACACTACAGCATGTCCCGCAATGACATGGGGAGACAACTGCGAAAAGCCATGCAGTGACCATTGTGTGGATAAATTGTGTACCAAGCTCAACGGTGATTGCGACAATGTAGGTGAGGATCGCCATGTAGGTGAGGATCGCCATGTGGGGGGCAAGTGCCCTCTCCAAAGGAAGATGACATCCAATGACAAGTAAAACAAAATGATGTTAACTCCAATATTTTAGTTCATCCCAAAAGCAATGACATATAGAAAAAATATATGTGCATTTTAAAATTAAATGCCACCAAACTTTATCCTGTTCCATAGTTTTAAATTATTCATCGGATTAAAAATGTTGACCACAAAAACGAATTTCTTTAATTAATGTTTAGGGTATTAAAAAGGGAAATAAATTCTTATGATTTAAGCGACGACGAGGACTATGTGACTGATAATTATTTTTGCTTATTGATTATACGTTTTTCAAGTTATACTTTTTTTTTTACTAATAATATAAGTTGAATGTTTCAGAGTGTAACATTTCTTTAAAAGTTGTCTTTTCGTTGTTATAGTCACTTGATCGCAAATTATTGTTATACTGTACTAGCGGACGGAACCATTTTAAAAGCCAACTGGGGCAAACAGTGCGCATGTGCAGAGAGACTGTGGTCAGAGTGGGTTATTGAAGAGTGTGTTCCGGAATGCAAGGACAGAGGCAACATTATCTAGAACAGCGGTTATCAACCTGTGGGTTGTGACCCCTTTGGGGGTCACACGACCCTTTCCCAGGGGTCGCCTAATACCATCTGAAAACACATATGCTCTAGTTAACAAGTAGCAATGAAAATAATGTTATGACTGGGGTTGCCACAACATAAGGAACTGTATTAAGGGGTCGAGGCATTAGAAAGGTTGAGAACCACTGATCTAGAACGCGTATTATGTTTATATTTATGTAATGTTTAATTGTTGTAAAGAAAAACAAAGTAAAACATAACATAAATGAACAATGATTTATTTCCATGAGTAAAATAGTAAATCTAAAAATATTCGGAGTTTAATTTTTTTTTTTTTTATTTCTATTTGATTCGTTATTTTGTTGGCCCTTCTGACATGAGTAGTATTTTTTTTAAAATCCTTCATGCTAATATTGCTTTTTTTTTTTTTTGTTAGGTCAAAGTCTTCAGACGGCTATGTAACTCCCTTTCCACCAACTTATCGACCTTAAAATTGATAAATTGACTCGTTGCCGATTCTGTAAAGAAAAACAAAGTAAAACATAACATAAATGAACAATGATTTATTTCCATGAGTAAAATAGTAAATCTAAAAATATTCGGAGTTTAATTTTTTTTTTTTATTTCTATTTGATTCGTTATTTTGTTGGCCCTTCTGACATGAGTAGTATTTTTTTTAAAATCCTTCATGCTAATATTGCTTTTTTTTTTTTTGGTTAGGTCAAAGTCTTCAGACGGCTATGTAACTCCCTTTCCACCAACTTATCGACCTGAAAATTGATAAATTGACTCGTTGCCGATTCCTCCGCAATCTTTCAAATGTTCAGCCCTTGCACCCAACCAGCAAAAATAAAGAAAATATTATGGCCCCTGATTTCAAGAATTCAAATTCCCCGATAACTACGCTAAATTAGATACTTTTTTTTTTTTTTAATGTCGCATTGGCGTTTGGTGCGTAATAGTTTCTTTTGTTTGTTTTTTTTTTCTGAAATATTTGTTAAAATAAATCTGCGGTGCAAAAACGAATGGGTCATTAGAAAAAAAATGTGCGGTTGCAAGACTTAGGGATGGGGGTAGCACTGAGTAGTATCCTTATAAAATGCGTTACTCGGTACATCTTTTGTCAAATTATCAATACCGCCCCCAAAGCTTGATTTCAGATTTTATAAGGGATTGATACGAAAACAATTATTTTTTTAATTGTTCAATTTTAAAATGTATTTTACATAGCATCTCTTTTTATATTGTGTGAACATTTTTAAATAATTTAACACTTTTATGTCTAGAAGGTTCAACTGAAGATCGTCTCGGGATGGGAATAGGGATTGGGATGGTAATAAGCTTCATCGTCTGTGCTATCATCGGTGTCATCATGTTTTACGTCTGGAGAAGAAAACAACGAGAACTGAAACGGAAACAATTCGTGGGCAGCAGTCGCACGATAGTAGACAACGACTATAATCAGACGGATGACAAAAAATACAATACACTAACTTCTTATGGTGAGTCTAGTATTTCATTTCTTATGGTGAGTCTACTATTTCACTTCTTACGGTGAGTCTAATATTTCACGTCTTACGGAGAGTCAAGTGTTTCAATTCTTATGGCGAGTGTAGTATTTAGTTTATTTTTTAATGATTGAAGCATTTCACTTCTTACGGTGAGTCTAATATTTCACTTCTTATTGAGAGTCAAGTGTTTCAATTCTTATGGCGAGTGTAGTATTTAGTTTATTTTTTAATGATTGAAGCATTTCACTTCGTGTGGTGAGTAAAGTGTTTCACTTTTTATTGTGAGTAAAGTGTGTTACTTCTTATGGTGAGTCAAGAATTTCATTTCTTGTGGCTAGTCAAGTATTTCACTTATTATGGTGAGTGAAGTATTTCACTTCCCATGGTGAATCAAGAATTTTACCTCTCATGGTGAGTCCAGTCTTTCAAATTTTGGGATAAAATCTGATGCACTGTCACAAGCATCAATACAATTCACGTATGTCATTGTCGGGAAATCGCTGCACAACCATTTCGAGAAAAAGTTGTTTGGCCAGTAGGCAGACAACATGAAAACCGGAAGTGTGTGACGCTAACATGCGCAGACTGGAAAAAAAACGTGATGCCCGTTGAAAAGTAAAGCGCCAATATTAGAACGCTCGGGACTAAATAGCGAACTGACCACTGCCCAGTATGATTCTTATTTAACCAATTTGACCCAGATATAATGTGTATCTGGAAAAGACGAACACATCGAGATTATCAGCATATAACTACTCCAAAAGGTGGAGTAGTCACACATTTGACTATGGAATATATGAGAGATAAATACAATTGGAGTTATGACTTATATAATTACAGAGTATTGGGACTTGAGAGACCCTGGCAAATGAGAGCGAAGAGTGAAACAAGATGGAGGTTGAATAAAATAGTAGAAGAATCAAGAATTTTGTATTAGAATATGGAACAGAGATCGTTGATGGTTTAAATGAATATCTATAGCGTTTTGACACATTATCAAGTAAAGAAGATTACCCACAAGTTAGTCATTGAAATTCATACGATAAATTCCAAGTGTTTTCAGAATTACTTTTTTTGAAATTGTTTTGCTTATTTTCAATGTCACGGAATCATGAAGGTGTGTAATAAAACTAGTTATACACCTCCATTATTCAGTGAAATTGACAGTCACTATATGAACAACTTCGCCTCTGTTACTTTTTACAAGAAATTGTGTAGTGACACGAGAAATTTAGCAAACTACTCGCCGGGGGAATACAAATAAAATTATTTAATAAGTTTCAATAATTACTAATAGAATTTAAGAAAATATTTACATTAACAAGTTGTACATTTTTACAAATGAACGTATTTGGAGATTTTAGTAGCCCTGTTTATTTTAAGAAAATATATGGGTTTTTAAAAAATTATGCAAATAACGTTATAAAATTATGTAGTTAATTAAATGAACAGAGTACAAAAATTATGTATATATGTCTACGCTATTCTATTGTCATCTGATCACATGTATGTATTGTCTTATTATCATCTGATCTTGTGTATTGTCGTATTGTCATTTGATCACGTGTGTTTTCTGATTGTCATCTGATCCGGTGTAATCTCTTATTGTTATCTGTTCATGTGTATTCTCTTCCTGTCATCTGATCACATTAATTTTATTCTTGTCATCTGATCACGTGTATTTTATTCTTGTCATCTGATCACGTGTATTTTATTCTTGTCATCTGATCACGTGTATTTTATTCTTGTCATCTGATCACGTGTATTTTATTCTTGTCATCTGATCACGTGTATTTTATTCTTGTCATCTGATCACGTGTATTTTATTCTTGTCATCTGATCACGTGTATTTTATTCTTGTCATCTGATCACGTGTATTTTATTCTTGTCATCTGATCACGTGTATTTTATTCTTGTCATCTGATCACGTGTATTTTATTCTTGTCATCTGATCACGTGTATTTTATTCTTGTCATCTGATCACGTGTATTTTATTCTTGTCATCTGATCACGTGTATTTTATTCTTGTCATCTGATCATGTGTATTTATTTATTATTATTTTATTTAGGCATTTTTTATATAGCGCTTACCTTAAAGCTCTAAGCCCTTTACAATTATTAAAAACATGTAAACTAAGTAAAATAAAGATGAGCCACAAGGATAGTAACTACTATACTATAGAAACAATTAAAATGGCTATAAAACGAGGACACATTCTTGTCATCTGATCTTGTCTCTTGTCTTACTGTCATCTGATCACGTGTATTGCCTTCTCATCATCTGATCACCTATATTATCTTTTTCTTAACTGATCTCGTGTCTTGTAATCTGATCATGTGTCTTGTCTTACAGAAGCAGCAGCGTACACAAGACCAATCCAAGAAGCCATGGAAGTGGGGGAGGCCAAATCAATGGACAAACCTTTGTCTGATCACAACGTCTACGAGGCGTCCAATGATTGTGTTTATATAAACTAATGAGACGATTGTGTCCTTTCCATTTAAGGAAATTTCCAAGAACTTTATCTTTATCAACTAATGAGACATCCAAGGATTGTATCTTTATCAACCAATAAAACGTCAATGATTGTGTATATATCATTTAAGAAAATGTCCAATGATTGTGTTTAGATCAACTAATCAGACGTCCAATGATTGTGTTTAGATCAACTAATGAGACGTCCAATGATTGTGTTTAGATCAACTAATCAGACGTCCAATGATTGTGTTTAGATCAACTAACCAGACGTCCAATGATTGTGTTTAGATCAATTAATCGGACGTCCAATGATTGTGTTTAGATCAACTAATCAGACGTCCAATGATTGTGTTTGGATCAACTAATCAGACGTCCAATGATTGTGTTTAGATCAACTAATCAGACGTCCAATGATTGTGTTTAGATCAACTAATCAGACGTCCAATGATTGTGTTTAGATCAACTAATCAGACGTCCGATGATTGTGTTTGGATCAACTAATCAGACGTCCAATGATTGTGTTTGGATCAACTAATCAGACGTCCGATGATTGTGTTTGGATCAACTAATCAGACGTCCAATGATTGTGTTTGGATCAACTAATCAGACGTCCAATGATTGTGTTTAGATCAACTAATCAGACGTCCGATGATTGTGTTTGGATCAACTTATGAGACGTCCGATGAGTTTACCAAATAGTGAGGCGTTTCTAACGAGTAATTTGATTTTTTAAAATAATAATAGCTACATCTAGAGTATACGTTAACAGTTGCTAGAAAAAAACAATGTATCAACATTTGAAATCAAATATGTGTCATAGTTGTTGTTGGTTTTAAAAACACGTGTGCACGGGTTAATAGTGATGATACTCAGTTGAGAAGATGATATGGCAAATGGGATATCTCATGTTTAATTTTGAAGATGTATTTGGTTGTATGATATGGCAAATGGGATATCTCATGTTTAATTTTTAAGATGTATTTGGTTGTATGATATGGCAAATAGGATAGCTCATGTTTAATTTTTAAGATGTATTTGGTTGTATGATATGGCAAATTGGATATCTCATGTTTAATTTTTAAGATGTATTTGGTTGTATGATATGGCAAATGGGATATCTCATGTTTAATTTTTAAGATGTATTTGGTTGTATGATATGGCAAATGGGATAGCTCATGTTTAATTTTTAAGATGTATTTGGTTGTATGATATGGCAAATGGGATAGCTCATGTTTAATTTTGAAGATGTATTTGGTTGTATGATATGGCAAATGGGATAGCTCATGTTTAATTTTGAAGATGTATTTGGTTGTATGATATGGCAAATGGGATAGCTCATGTTTAATTTTGAAGATGTATTTGGTTGTATGATATGGCAAATTGGATAGCTCATGTTTAATTTTGAAGATGTATTTGGTTGTATGATATGGCAAATGGGATAGCTCATGTTTAATTTTTAAGATGTATTTGGTTGTATGATATGGCAAATGGGATAGCTCATGTTTAATTTTGAAGATGTATTTGGTTGTATGATATGGCAAATGGGATAGCTCATGTTTAATTTTGAAGATGTATTTGGTTGTATGATATGGCAAATTGGATAGCTCATGTTTAATTTTGAAGATGTATTTGGTTGTATGATATGTAGGAGAGCGTTCAATTTAAGAGCATAGTTGAGGAGGGGGGAGAAATGAGAGAAAAGATATCAAAGGGGGGGGAGGGGGGGTATTTTTTTTTTTGCGGGCTCAGTTAATCTTGTTGTTGGAGGTTGGCTAGGGTTGTTCAAATCGTAACGTTTTGTGACAAAATTCTCCGATCATCCATGACCTGAAAAGAAGAGTTAACTGCCTAAGAGTAATAAGCTTAGTAGGTCTAGTACATAAATTCTCTAGTGTTTTCGATCTACAAATAAAGACACACGTATTGACATGCTTTATAAATTTTTTATTTTTGAAACGAACCCCTTGTTGGAAGTTGTTAGACGCGTTCGCTTGTAACAACTTCGTGATGAATCCGAAACAGGATTTGCAAAATATAGGAATTGTTTATTGTTCTAGTTTATTTTTTCTACATGTGTTTATATGCAACCTTTGCTTAACATGTTAAGTTACCCTTTCTAGGAATAATCAGTCGAAAGTGAAGCAACGAGTTGCAAAAAGCCCACGGCTCAAATGAACATAAAATTTAAAAACTATACAAAATAAATGATTGTATTGTTTAATTTAGTAAATATATTTTAAGTTCAAATAATTTTTATCCTCGAAATTTTTGGGATGAGGAAGGCTTTCTTCTGTTTTCGTATCCAGAAATTTGATCGAAAGAAATCCGTTTTCATATCCGGAAATTTGATCGAAAGAAATTTCGTCGACGGTAAATTGGTCGACGGTAATTTGATCGAACGGAAATTTGGTCGAATCTTCTTTTCAATTTTTACGTAACAATTTTGAATCAAATTTCTTTTTGAACGAATTATTTTGTTTTACTAAATAGTATGGTGCGTTCAAAAAGAAATTTGACTAAAATTTCAATGTGCGAGCGGAAAAAAAGATTCGAACAAATTTCGGTTCGATCAAATTACCGTCGATCAATTTACCGTCGACGAAATTTCTTTCGATCAAATGTCCGGTAACCTTCTGTTTTCCCTGGACAGGCAGAACCCTCCGGGTGATGAGACACCCTAATGCCGCATGCGTCAAGTTTTGAGTCGAGCATTTAATGACACATCATTAGACATTGGATGTCATTGATTGTACATATTAATGGTCTGATGTGTTACTGTACCTATAAACTCTTAACTATAATTATAAACAAATGGTACATGTTAAATATGATTATATTCTACTTAACCATGTTTACTATGATTATAATATACGTGTATATGTCAACCATGATCATGTAAGCTATAACCTTACATTTTAACCCTTATAATATGAGATATCGTTGCACACATTGTCTATATTTACCCAAAATTTTACTAAATTTTCACCCCAAAAAATTAATGATTGCTTCTGTTTTAAGTGACTGAATTAAGTAACACTCTTGGATGGACGCCCGTCAAATTTGCCATTTGTTCCTGTCAACAAAGCGAGAGGAAGCGAGTGTATTTCAAAACAAAGTTGCAGCACGACGTCCAGAGATACACCATCATCAAAACTCATTTGGAACTATAAATACAGCAAGAGTAGGAAAGAATACTAAGAAAGTTGACACAGGATTGATGATTACAAGGAGCAGGAAAGAATGCTGAGTGTGATGACATATGACTGATGCCAGCAAGCAGCTAGACACCAAAAGAGGGGCAAAACATCAAATACATATAATTTCATTCAACGACATTAAGACATAAAAATGCTAGAGTGGTAGTTTAAAAGAATATTCTGGTCAGAAATATGTCAAAGTGGAAGATCACAATAATGTTCTGGTCAGACATCTTCAATGAGGAAATAAGATCCACATTAGGGGTGACACATAGTTCCTAAATTTCGCAAGCACAGCACAGGATATTGTATCTGGTCATTTCTGAATTGTTCCACACATAGTGCTACCCAAATTAGTGACTTTTAAAGAAATGCATTCTGCCAAAAACATTATTTTGAAAATTCCTCCATAGAAAGTAATCATAAGTTTCGGATAATTTTCTTTTATAAAATAGGAAGTTATTAATCCAATAATCGAATCTCAAATTGTATTTCACAATTCATATGATTTCACACTCAATCTGTCGTCACATGCAATTTGTAAACAACCGATCTGACGTCACATACAACTTTTAAAGTCAAACTTTCAAGGTGTTTCAAGGGAAGACAACTGGATATTTTATCATGTTTATGTAACGGTCAATGTAAATAATTGGGCATGATTTATAATGCCCGGGCAATTTAAAAAATGCCCAATGGGATGTGACAAAATAATAAATTATATAGAAAATATTACATTCCCCGAGCATTGTGAATAATGCTGGAAATCGAGTGGGCAATTTCAGAAAAATTTTATTGATATTTCTCTACATACAAAAATAAGAGGATATTATTTTTTAAAATCTTTGATTTCACATAACTAGCAAATAAATAAACAAACTGGTGGAGATCAAATAAATATAAAAAATACGTGCGCTTAACTAAAAAAAATATTAGATATGTACTTACAAATACATATACACACAAAATGTCAAATCCTAGAGTTTCTATATATTAGAGCAGCGTCCACTTGGGTGACATTTCGAGTTACATAGCTTTTTTTTCTTTACGGCACTTGCACTTGTCAGATTTACAGCCACATTTACAGCCACATCGACTATAGCCTTGGCCCCCAGTCTTGGATGACATTCTTGCACATTCTCTTAGTGAAATCTCTGACTGAGGAATTTCTTCGGCATAAATAAACTTTTCATTACATATTGTAAATTGGTTCCTAGCATAAAGTTGATTTAGGATTCCATGTTTCGTGCCTGATTTATAAACATTGGGATCTTTTATTTCAAGAGCACAAGCCAAAAAAATTATTCCATTGGTGCGACCTCTGTCCACATCTTGCACTCGAACTCTGTGTCACATTTATTTCAAGTCCTAGAGTTTCTATTTATTAGAGCAGCTTCCAATTTGGTGACCATACGCACGTTGCCAAATTGCTGTCACTTAATTAAAGTGACCACAGAAATAATAGCAGCATTTATAATGACCGGGCAATGTCATAAATTATCCTAGATTGTCGTAGACAAATACAAAATATTAAATTCCCATGTTTTATCGGTCATTATTTATAATGACCAAGAATTATGAAAACTGCCCTGAATAATCAAATTGACCGTAACATTTACAACAACACCAGCCATTTTTTTGACAGTCGTTAAGTTAATTTTCTAACAACAACAGGACACTGCAGGATTTGTTGATTTGCTTATTTTGTTATTTGAGTAGTTGATGCAAACGAACAAATCTTATGTCTTATCAAGTAATGAAGAAATCCATCCAATATTTAATGGGTGCTTCGTCAACGAAAGAAGGCCTAGTTGTCATCCATCCATTGAAGGTATCGAGACACTCGCGTGTAAAATCCAGGCGCCGAACCTGTGAACAATAAGTCATATGTCATAAGGCGTCTGTAACAAGGCTTGTTATTGTATGTCATAATAAATGAGAACGTATTTCTAAGTGCCTCGTGTGATTTTAAATATTTATGGATTCTGAATGGCAAACTCTTGGTTTTATGGGAACTTACATACTAATCGGCAAGCAATAGAACGCTATCAAAATGAAGTCAGCCAAGCCATTTGGCCTGAAATCACATTCTAAAGGTGTTTAGTGTCCTGGATCCGTGCAATACTTAACACTACGTTGGGAGACTGATTTAGGAGACTTTTAACTTTAATACTATAAGCTAAATTAAAAATTACCTACCAATACAATTGCGGGAACCAAATGATGCTATCCCTGCAACATATTCCATTTTTTTGCCACACATGAGCGGCCCCCCGCCGTCACCACGACAAATAGTGGAACGTTCTAATGGAGTGCCTAAATGGGGAAAAAATTAAATTCGTTTTTTCATCTTAATTGGTTGAATCTTTAATTCTCTGATTTTTTAATTATATTTTGAAAATGTTTCCCACCGTAATATATTTTACTCGTCGTCAAACAAGAAAGTGACATGACATTATATTTGACTTGTATACCAAAAATGTGACATGAAATTATATTTTACTTGTACACCAAGCATGTGACATGACATTATATGTGACTTGCTGTACACCAAGCATGTAACATGACATTATATGTGACTTGCTGTACACCAAGCATATGACATGACATTATATATGACTTTTTGTATACCAAACATGTGACATGGAATCAAAACTATGTTAAGTATTTAGCCATAAAGATGTTGCGTAGTGAGCCATAACTATGTTGTGTAGCGAGAAATAACAATTTTGTGTAGTGAGTCAAAACCGTGTTGTGTGGTGTGTAATAACAATAATAAGGAGCTCTGTGCCAATTCACAATTCCTAATAAACAAAATTAGATTATTCAACATTTCATTTCACTCAGTTTAAATTTAAAATATGATTTAGTGATGTTTTTTGTGTGTACTTAAATATCCCAAGTCAAAGTAATGTATTTGTATAGTTTTACGATCCTCCTTCCTTCACTCAGCATCAACTGCTGGAGGCATGGATAGGGGGCAGTTTGATGAGCTTCACTTGTTCTGGTTCTGGTAAAGTTGTGTTGCTGCATCCATGTTCTGGCATCTTTGCAATGGTCGGGGATATGATGTGGCTATTCTAACAGCTCCTAGCTGATGCCAGGGCAGCCTTGAAGCTTTCGACCGATGTCGAGTTCACAGTTCTTTAGGGAAACAATTAAGTCTAACGAAAGATTTGGTCCAAGACCATTCTTGGTGACTATAATAAGTAACAATTTCGAGAGTAATTAAACATACTTCTTTGCTTACAAGTCCTCCTTTAATATGACACTGTGTTAACAACCGAGAGTTGCACATAAAGAAAAACTGCATGTTGACAGCAAACAAGATGGCTGACATTCCGCTTTGAGTTCAGGACCGTTCTCTGACAAAACACCCAGGAACTCTGACTTCAACATAACTTAAAACACCCTGAACCCAACATTACGAAGTAGCCCCTCCCGACCAATCACGTCTCACCCTCACACACAAAACAAACCTCTCACAGTCAACATCTCATAACACACATTCACGCTCCTAAATCTAGTTCATAACACACAAAACACATACATCTCTTAAGCTGGCAGAATTCAAAGTTTGCCAGCTAGGAGCGATGCTAGAGAACTCTAACCTTTTATTTTATCCAGCACGCAGATATGATTTCTTATGGTCTCAAATGGTAGTACAAAACTCTGGCAATCGAGGGAGGGTACATTTAGAACGATTGCCTGCATGAGGTGGGTGTTCTCTTCCTTGCGATTGGATGGGCGCCAAGTGTTATTGACTCGACCCCAGCCAATCATGACACAATTCGTGTAAAAAAACGCTGATCCTTTCCGGGCGAACTTAGCTGGCTGAAAAAATATGAAATATGTAATGTAGCTGGCTGTCAGAAGATAAAATAAGTATTGTAGCTGGCTGAAAAAAAATAAAATAAGTAGTGTAGCTGGCTGACAGATGATAAAATAAGTATTGTAGCTTGTTGCTGTCAGAAGATAAAAAAAAAGTAGTGAAGCTGTCTGCAGAAGATCAAATAAGTAGGGTAGGTCCCTTTCAGAAGAAAAAATAAGTAGTGTAGATGGCTTTCAGAAGATGAAATAATCAGTAAAGCATTGTTTAGTTTCATGATATGATACTTACTTTAACTGGCTGTCAGAAAATAAAAGAGGTAGTGTTGCTGGCTGTTAGAAAATAAAATACTAAGTGTATGAGGTTGTCGGAACATTGTAGCTAGCCGTAAGGAAATAAAATGTGTAGTGTATTTGGCTTTTATAAGATAAAATAAGTAATGCTTATGGCTGTCAAAAGATATATTAAAAAATCTTTCCGGCTTTCAAAAGATAAAATACAGTAGTGTAGTTGGCTGTAGAAAATAAAACATGCAGGGCAGCAGGCTGTCAGGAGATAAAATATGTACTGTAGCTGGCTGACAGATGATAAAATAAGTATTGTACCTTGCTGTCAGAAGATAAAAAAGTAGTGTAGCTGTCTGCAGAAGATCAAATAATTAATTAAGGTATGTCCCTTTCAGAAGAAAAAATAAGTAGTGTATACACTATATAGCTGGTTCTCAGAAGATAAAATAAGGTGTGTTGTTAGCTGTTAGAAGATATAATAATTATTTTCACTGGCCTTGACAAGCTATGAGAGGTATAGAGTAGCTGGCTGTCAGAAGATTAAATAAGAAGTTTTGCTGGCTTTTGAAAAATAAAATAAGTGGTGTAACTGGCAATAAGAAGATAAAAGAAGTAATGTTGCTGGCTGTCAAAACATAAATAAGTATTGTAACTGTCAGAGGATAAAAAAGTAGCTTAGCTGGCTGTCAGAAGATAATATAAGTAGTGTAACTTGCTGTCAGAAGATATCACAATTATTATAGCTGGCTGTCAGAAGATAAAAGAAGTAGTGTAGATGGCTGTCAAAAGATAAAATAAGTAGTGTAGTTCCCTTTCAGGAGAAAAGAAAGTGTATTAGAGCTGGCTGTCAGAAGATAATGTAAGTAGTCCATCTGGCTGACAGAATATAAAATAAGTACTGTAGCTTGCTATCAGAAGATAAAAATTTAGTGTAGCCGTTTGCCAGATGACATAATTAGTGTAGATGGCTTTTAGAAAATGAAAGAAGTAGTTTAGTTTAGTTTGATGAAATAATAATTACTTTAACTGGCTGTCAGAAAATAAATAAAGTAGTGTATGATAAAATAGTAGGTGTAGCAGGTTGTCGGAAGATTTTAGATATCCGTAATTGGCTGTCATAAGATAAAATAAGTAATGCTTCTGGCTGTCAAAAGAAATATTTATTAATCTCGCTGGCTTTCAGGAGATAAAATAAGTAGTGTAGCTGGCAGTTAGTAGATTAAATAAGTAGTGTAGCTGGCAGTCAGTAGATTAAATATGTAGTGTAACTGGCTGTCAGTAGATTAAATAAGTAGTGTGGTTAGCTGTCAATAGATACAATAAGTAGTGTAGCTGGCTGTCATTAGATAAAAATAAGTAGTGTTGTTCCCCTTCAGAAAAAAAAAATAATGTAGCTAGCTGTCAGAAGTTAATATAAGTAGTGTAGTTGACTAACAGGATATAAAATAAGTTGTGTAGCTGTCTGTCAGAAAATAAAATAAGTAGTGTAGCTGGCTGTCAGGAAATAAAATAAGTTGTGTAGCTGTCTGTCAAAAGATCAAATAGGTAGTATGGTTCCATTACACACAAAAATGTAGCGTATCTGGCTCTCATCAGATAACATAATTAGTGTAGATGGCTGCCAGAAGATTAAAAAAGTAGTGTAGATGGCTTTCAGAAGATGAAATAAGTAGTTTAGCTTAGTTTAGTTAGATCATATAATAATTACTTTAGCTGGCTGTCAGAAAATAAAAGAAGCATCGTAATTAGTTGTCAGAAGATGAAATAAGTAGTGTTGTTGGCTGTCAGAAGATGAAATAAGTAGTGTTGTTGGCTGTCAGAAGATGAAATAAGTAGTGTTGTTGGCTGTCAGAAGATGAAATAAGTAGTGTTATTGGTTGTCAGAAGATGAAATAAGTAGTGTTGTTGGCTGTCAGAAGATGAAATAAGTAGTGTTGTTGGTTGTCAGAAGATGAAATAAGTAGTGTTGTTGGTTGTCAGAAGATGAAATAAGTAGTGTTGTTGGTTGTCAGAAGATGAAATAAGTAGTGTTGTTGGCTGTCAGAAGATGAAATAAGTAGTGTTGTTGGCTGTCAGAAGATGAAATAAGTAGTGCTGTTGGTTGTCAGAAGATTAAATAAGTAGTGTTGTTGGTTGTCAGAAGATGAAATAAGTAGTGTTGTTGGCTGTCAGAAGATGAAATAAGTAGTGTTGTTGGTTGTCAGAAGATTAAATAAGTAGTGAAGCTTGCTGTCAGAAGACAAAATAAGAAGTGTTGTTGGCTTTAAGAAGATAAAATAAGTATCGTAGCTGGCTGTCAGAAGATAAAATGAGTATCGTAATTGGCTTTCAGAAAATAAATAATTATGGTAGCTGGCTCTCAGAAGATAAAATAAGTAGTGTAGATGTCGAACCGTTGAATCTGTTGTGTTGTACTTATCCAGTCATGGCAATGAGTGTCTACTTGTCTGGCCAAGTCTCTACCTTGATCCACGAACGGTATAGCTAATATCAACAGTTAATAATACAACCAACGTTAACAGGTTCGTAGCTAGATAGAAGTTTATTTAACACCACTCCATTAACTATGGTTGATGTATACTTTCAGAATTGATAATCCAATCACTCCAACCAAACACAACTCAATATAGAAATCCAAACCGTTCATCCAGTATATCCGGCATCAATCTTCCATCGACAACAACTGAAACTGACGCGTCATATTCCCTTACACAATTACGTCACAACACTCTCACACAAACGATACAGCTACACATGAAATGTCTAACTAAAAATCTTTTCCCTGTCAAACATGAAAACAATCATCTACACATAACAACAGTGATTCTCATACCCTTGACAGTAGCGGCTGTCAGAAGATAAAATAAGTATTTTCGCTGGCAGTCAGAAGATAAAATGAGTAGTGTAGCTGGCTGTAAGAAGTTAAATAAGTAGTATAGATTGATGTCAGAAGATATAATAAGTTCAAAATCACCTGGACGTGATCGTTGAAATTGATCGGGCTCTTTAAATGAACGATGGCGATATCATTGGGGTTGGCCAGGGTGACGTCAGCTTTAAAGCCAGGGTGCTTTTGAAGGATCCAACTCTTATGAACTGGGCAGACGTGTCTCTGTCGTTCAGGTTCAGTGTACCAAGCAAAACAGCGTAATTGTCCGCGTTGTCATCGCGTAGAAAGCAATGTGCCGCTGTCAGCAACTGAAAGCAATATGCAGCTGTCAGCAACTGAAAGCAATGTGCAGCTGTCAGCAACTGAAAGCAATGTGCAGCTGTCAGCAACTGAAAGCAATATGCAGCTGTCAGCAACTGAAAACAATGTGCAGCTGTCAGCAACTGAAAGCAATGTGCAGCTGTCAGCAACTGAAAGCAATGTGCAGCTGTCAGCAACTGAAAGCAATGTGCAACTGTCAGCAACTGAAAGCAATGTGCAGCTGTCAGCAACTGAAAGCAAACCAATGTCAGAATCTCTGGGTTTTTTTTATCAGATGCCTTTTAATGATGCCTGCACTAAGTCACAGGAAGCTTGAAACAATGTTGTCTCACCAGAAAATATTGGCAGAAAATATTGGCAGAAAATATTTGCAGAAAATGCCAACGCTTCGTAAAAAGAGACGAGTGTCAAAGACGATGCGTTGCGCCCCCCACGCCCTACCCCCAATTCCCATGCCACTGGTCAAGCACAAAAAAGGCGTAAAACAAAACAAAAACAGATATTTCTCCTGTTTTCTCATATTTCCAAAAAGCAAGAATTAACATCTTGTGTGGGAACTTTCGTAATCGAAATAGCGCAAGGGAGAAATGTTTACACATAGACTATACTTAATAATTCCGCGAGAATTTAGGCTGTGCACTTGTTTTTAATGCGCCGTTAACGCCCAGAAATGGAATAACATTAATACTAACAGTAATAATAATGAAACAACATAATCCCATGCAGTGGCGTAGCGAGGGAGGTGCAGACCGCACCGGGTGACACCATTTTAGTGGTGACACCATTTTAGTGGTGACACCCAATGTTTAGTGGTGACACCCAAATGGAAATATTGCACATTTACAGAGCACACACTGCTCGGTCTAACAGAGCACACAGGTCTAACAGAGCACACACTGCTCGGTCTAACAGAGCGCACACTGCTCGGTCTAACAGAGCACACACTGCTCGGTCTAACAGAGCACACACTGCTCGGTCTAACAGAGCACACACTGCTCGGTCTAAGCGAGATTCATAAAGGGATAACCGATTGCGCATACACTTTCCACAAACGAAGTGTTTATTTGTACCCGGGTACCACAAGTGGAAGGTTGGGATTAAAAAGCGATCGTATCATTTACATATATATATATATATAAATATAGATCTTGACCAAACTTAGTACACATTTACTTGATTATCAATTCTAAAAAACCAAAGGGTACTCACCTCATAATATCCATTTCCCCTGGGGCCGGGGGCCCAGTTAATTTTTCCTTAATTAAGCTATATAAATATTAATATGTCTAAATAAGACAACACTTTAGTTTCTATGTGAATTGATGGATATAAGCCTACCGTTGTAGAAATACCCTTTATTGGCTGTACTGATATATTGGTGGGATTAAAATCTAATAATATCCAATCTAGAATTTTCGAGAAATTTCCATAATTTTAAAAAGCTATATCTATGGCATTTTAAGTAGATTTTAATGGGACAAATTTTAAATTGTAACTTTATTATTTATCTGTCTGATTTTATAGGGCCCATAGGATTCGTTTAAAATGTTGATAAATTTAAAGATGGGACTTTCAGCAAAAGCCTAACATGTTCACTATTTGAGCTTTTCATCAAAATCCCCTTCCCCCATTTTCCCAGCGCCCCCCCCCCTCCCCCTTTTCTAAACGCGTTATATTGGTACGAATACGCAAGACTATCAATAGCTACCGTGTTTACCGATGCTATAAATAGATACCTTTTTGTCAGCTATGATGACAGCTCCACAGTAGTGAGCCCATTCCCCATTATGGTAGATCTGCAGTGAGGCGTGGTGTGGGTAAGTCCATGAGGTCACTTCCTCGCCATTTACTATTCTCTTCTGCAGGTCAACAGAGTGGGTAGCGGCAATACAACAAACGAACACTGCTTTTGATACGTTCATGAAAAGGTGGTTAGGAATTTAATGACAAGTTGACGACATCCCACCCCCCCCCCCCCGGTCACCGCCCATTAAAGAGAAACAAAAGAGAAGTATGGCGTCATTGTAAAACTAATATACCGATGTGTCATCCCAAATATGCACCTTGTCACTGTGCATCCCAAATATGCACCTTATCACTGTACATCCCAAATATGCACCATGTCGCTGTGCATCTCAAATATGCACCTTGTCACTGTCCATCCCAAATATGCACCATGTCGCTGTGTCATCCCAAATATGCACCATGTCGCTGTGTCATCCCAAATATGCACATTGTCGCTGTGTCATCCCAAATATGCACATTGTCACTGTGCATCCCAAATATGCACATTGTCACTGTGCATCCCTAGTATGCAACGTGTCACTGTGCATCCCAAATATGCACAGTGTCACTGTGTCATCCCAAATATGTCCCTCGTCACTGTGCATCCCAAATATGCACCTTGTCACTGTGCATCCCAAATATGCACCTTGTCACTGTGCATCCCAAATATGCACCGTGTCATTGTGCATCCCAAATATGCACCTTGTCGCTGTGCATCCCAAATATGCACCGTGTCGCTGTGTCATCCCAAATATGCACCGTGTTGCTGTGTCATCTCAAATTGCACCGTGTCGCTGTGCATCCCAAATATGCACCGTGTCGCTATGCATTCCAAATATGCACCTTGTCGCTGTGCATCCCAAATATGCACCATGTCACTGTGTCATCTCAAATAAGCACCGTGTCATGAGGTGCCAAATTGCGCTCGAGTTTGACCATTATGACAAGGGCAAGAAGGTGGGGGCTATTCCCCCCGGATGCCCCCACAAAGTGGCGCCAAAATGGTTTCAAGATACGAAATTAAAAGAGTTAAAAAATATGAAATCCCATGACACAATGATAATTTTAATGCCCCCCCCTCCCTGTGTGACATGACAAAGCTTTGATGTCTGGAACACATCCCTGCGTCTATGACTTAAGTCTTGTTGTATCCGCAGCACAAAACACAATCATTATTTGATGCATATATGTGAATGTAAGACTATTCCCCATAAAATAATGTAGGTGGGTATTTACTTGATCACGCAGTTTAACAATAGTTTACTTTTGACAAATAATGTAGCTCACTTGTAGCTCTAATGTACCTATTAGGTAGCTCACATGTATCTCTCATAAAACTCGTATGTAATTTATGTATCTCTTATGTCGCGCTCATGTAGCTATTGTGTAATCTCATGAATCTCTCATAAAACTCTCATGTAACGTATGTATCTCTTATGTAGCTCTCGTGTAGCCATTATTTAGCTCTCATGTAGCTATATTGTAGCTCTCATGTAGCTCTTTTTTAGCTCTAATGTAGCTTAAATGACGCCCATGTAACTCTTATGTAGCTCTCCTAAAGCTCTTTGGTAGCTATAATTGTTCAGTCATGCAACTATTATGTAACTCACATGTAGCTATTATGTAGTTCTATGTGGCACTTATCTAGCTCTCATGTGGCTTTTAAGTAGCTCTTATGTAGCTCTAATGTAACTATTATGTACCTCTATGTGTTATCTAGCTCCAATGTAGCCCTTTTAAGTAGCCCTAATAAAACTATCATGTAACTTACGTACCTCTATTGTGGCTCTTATGTATCTCTCATGTAGCACTTCTGTCGCATCCTGTAGCTCTTAGATAGTTCTCATGTAGCTCTAATGTAGCTTTTATGTAAATCCCATTTAGCTTTTATTTAGATCTCATGTATTTCTTATTTATGTAGCACTTATGTCGATCACATGTAATTCACATGTAGCTCTCATGTAACTTTCATGTAGATCTCATTTAGTTTTTATGTATCTCTTATATAGTTTTCATGTAGATCTCATGTAGTTTCTATGTAGCTCTCATGTAGCTTCTATGTATTTTTCATGTCACTTTATGTAGCTCTTATGAAGCTCTTTAGTAGATCTTATGTACTTTTCATGTAAAATGTTTGTAACTTTAATTTAGCTCTTATGAAGATCCCATTTAGCTTTCATGTAGCTTGTATATAGCATAGCTCTCTTGCAATTTTCCTGTAGCCATTATGTAGCTCTCATGTAGCTATCATGTAGTTTTCATGTAACTTTTATTTGCTATTTATCTAGTTCTAATGTAGCTCTCATGTATTTCTCATGTAGTCAATATGTAAGTATTATGTAGCTTTAATTGAGCCCTTATGTAATTATCATGTAGCTCTAGTAAAGCTCTGATGTAACTATTAAATAGCTTTCTTGTAGCCCGGTGTGACTCTTATGTAGATCCCATGTAGTTCTTTTGAAGACCTTTTGTTGCTCTCATTTAGCTCTAATTTTCTCTGATTTAGCTCTCATGTGTAAATCTTATGTAAATCTCATGTAGCTCTCATGAAGATCTTTAGAACCCCTAACGTTGCTTTCATGTAACTCTTATGTAGTTTTTATTTCACTTTTAGGTAGCTATTGTGTAGCTCTCTTACAGCTCTCATATAGCCCTTATGTTTCTTTAAATCTAGCTCTCGTGTAACTCTCATGAGCCTATTATGAAGCTTTTATGTAGCTCTCGTTTGGCTCTTAAGTAGTATTTATGAAGCTCTCATGTAACTGTTATTTAGCTTTATGTTGCTCTTACGTGGCTCTATGGTGCTATTTTGTAGCTTTTAATGCAGCTGCCATGTAGCTTTCATTAAGCTCCTTGAAACATTTATGTAGCTCTTATGTAGCTCTAATGTGGTTCTTATGTAGCTCATATGTCTTATTCAACTCTAATGTAGGACTCATGTAGTTCTCATATAGCTCGCAAGTAGCCTTATGGTATCCCTTATGTAGTGACAATATGAATTTCGCATTTCCCCTAAAGTTTCATTTATTTAGAATCGCACACAGTGAAACAATATGTTTGTGCTTTATTACATTTTTGGTACTTTTTAGCTAAACAAAAATATTTGTTTTTCCTTCTGGTCTAGACACGAATAAATTAAAAGCTTTTTCGACGTGAGAAGCATGGATTTTCAAAATGTAGTCCACACACTTGAAGCAATGACTGTGTTTAAAATTATATTTACATAGCTCATATAATTTGTAAAAAACTAATTTAGAGTTCTCAGCCCTAAACGGAATATTGTAAAATGAATGAACTAGTTCATCAAATTATTATTATAGCACATTCAAACTTTGAAATGTCGCCATTTGTATTTTATTAAATTCCATTCACCTACACAATTGCTCTGTTTGAAGTTTTATTAATATAGCAATAGAACCAAAAAAAAAAGAACTTTGTGCGCCAGTCCAAAAAATATTGTAAAATGGTTGTAGTAATTTAGAAACCTTCATATTTTGTCTAAGACAAACTGGAATGTTTGTATTTGATTCCATTCCATCCACCTATGCAATAGCTCATTTTCAAATTATATTTATAGCTCATATAGTACAAGAACGAAGTTCGGGCCCTCGGCCCCTAACGGAAGTTTTTAATATGGTTATACTCATTTAGAAAATAATTATAATTTGACTCACAAACTGAAATGTTCCTATTTTTAGTTGATTAAAATTCCACTCACCAATGCATTAGCTCTCTTTGAAATATGCTCATATAAAGGAAAAATCTAATTTTGGGCCCCTGCGCCCAAACGGAAAATTGTAAAAAGTTTGTACTAATTCAGAAACCTTGGCGAACCTGTGCAGAACAACTCACCAAAGTTTCATCGCAGTCGGATCAATGATATAGGAACGCATACGGGACATACATAAATACAGAAATTCATTTTTATACCAATAGATAGATAATTGTATTACTTGTATTAAGTATTATGAGGACAGGAAAGAATTTTGGAAAGAGTTGGAAATAGCTCGAAAGGGATAAAAAGAGTTAGAAAGGGTTGGAAATAGTTAGAACGAGATAAAAAGTGTTAGAAAGGGTTGGAAATAGTTAGAACGAGATAAAAAGTGTTAGAAAGGGTTGGAAATAGTTAGAACGAGATAAAAAGTGTTAGGAAGGGTTGTAAATAGTTAGAACGAGATAAAAAATGTTAGAAAGGGTTGGAAATAGTTAGAACGAGATTAAAAGTGTTAGAAGGGGTTGGAAATAGTTAGAACGAGATAAAAAGTGTTAGAAAGGGTTGGAAATAGTTAGAACGAGATAAAAAGTGTTAGGAAGGGTTGTAAATAGTTAGAACGAGATAAAAAGTGTTAGAAAGGGTTGGAAATAGTTAGAACGAGATAAAAAGTGTTAGAAAGGGTTGGAAATAGTTAGAACGAGATAAAAAGTGTTAGAAAGGGTTGGAAATAGTTAGAACGAGATTTAGAAAGGGTTGGAAATAGTCAGAACGAGATAAAAAGTGTTAGAAAGGGTTGGAAATAGTTAGAACGAGATTAAAAGTGTTAGAAAGGGTTGGAAATAGTCAGAACGAGATTAAAAGTGTTAGAAAGGGTTGGAAATAGTCAGAACGAGATTAAAAGTGTTAGAAAGGGTTGGAAATAGTTAGAACGAGATTAAAAGTGTTAGAAAGGGTTGGAAATAGTTAGAACGAGATTAAAAGTGTTAGAAAGGGTTGGAAATAGTCAGAACGAGATTAAAAGTGTTAGAAAGGGTTGGAAATAGTTAGAACGAGATTAAAAGTGTTAGAAAGGGTTGGAAATAGTTAGCACGAGATAAAAAGTGTTAGAAAGGGTTGGAAATAGTTAGCACGAGATAAAAAGTGTTAGAAAGGGTTGGAAATAGTTAGAACGAGATTAAAAGTGTTAGAAAGGGTTGGAAATAGTTAGCACGAGATAAAAAGTGTTAGAAAGGGTTGGAAATAGACAGAACGAGATTAAAAGTGTTAGAAAGGGTTGGAATTAGTTAGAACGAGATAAAAAGTGTTAGAAAGGGTTGGAAATAGTCAGAACGAGATAAAAAGTGTTAGAAAGGGTTGGAAATAGTTAGAACGAGATAAAAAGTGTTAGAAAGGGTTGGAAATAGTTAGAACGAGATAAAAAGTGTTAGAAAGGGTTGGAAATAGTCAGAACGAGATAAAAAGTGTTAGAAAGGGTTGGAAATAGTTAGAACGAGATAAAAAGTGTTAGAAAGGGTTGGAAATAGTTAGAACGAGATTAAAAGTGTTAGAAAGGGTTGGAAATAGTTAGCACGAGATAAAAAGTGTTAGAAAGGGTTGGAAATAGTCAGAACGAGATTAAAAGTGTTAGAAGGGGTTGGAAATAGTTAGATCGAGATAAAAAGTGTTAGAAAGGGTTGGAAATAGTCAGATTGAGATAAAAAGTGTTAGAAAGGGTTGTAAATAGTTAGAACGAGATTAAAAGTGTTAGAAAGGGTTGGAAATAGTTAGAACGAGATAAAAAGTGTTAGAAAGGGTTGGAAATAGTCAGAACGAGATAAAAAGTGTTAGAAAGGGTTGGAATGATTAGGAAAGCGTTTAAAAATTTTACAAAAGACCGGAAAACCTGGAAATAAATTGTTAGTAGACTAATGCTCCACTGGGAGTTCAAAGGTCAAAATGGAAAGCCTAACCATTTCCGATATTAAAAGAATTAATGTTATAGATGAATTTAAAATCTCAGACACATAACCATTACACAATGTAAGTCTTATCAGATCGTGTGGGTCACAAGGGTATAAGGCACGTTACAATTGCATAAAAAAATTACTTCACATCTATATTTGTAAATAAAATGACGATTAAATATCAAAAAACGTCATAGCGTTTATAGGGACAATAAATTATCTGAAAAACTGAGACAGAATAAAATCGTTTATTCGTGTATACTGTTTGGGTAGGGATGTATCTCAATGGATGTGTTTGGCTGTAGGCATAGAGCAACATCTAAATACTTACCAAAGCCGAAGACAGTAAGAGCGCATGCCTTCATTTCTTTACTTGGATGCGTTGCTACAGTCGATGTGTGAGCAAACTGTTGAAGCATGGGTACGTACTCAACATCTGGACGCTGACACGTACACAACATCTGGACGTAGCGTTCAATGGTTCTAAAAAACACTTTACTCGGCCCATACTTTGAATGGTTCCTCTGTTAATACTTAAATAGAAATTTCTTATTTTGGTCATAGGGATAATTCTACGTATTTGATTTAGGCAAACTTTAGTGAATATTTGAATAAGAGGAACTGTCTGCGAAAACCTTCACAACTAGAGGCAGATGGCGTAAAGTCATGAGAATAGGAAGAAATTGAATGTATACCAAGATGTTGAAAGTAAATGACAACTGCTACAATCTGCTCAACAACTGCTACTATTTTCCCAACAACTGCTATTATCTGCTCAACAACCGCTATTATCATCTCCTTCTGTTTTGACGATGAGTTATCGCAAAATCTACAATATTACACAACACAACCACACTGCAATAAACAGACAAAACTATTTCACGAACCATTCTTGTTGACCTGACCTACAGATTGTTTCATCCCCTAGCTTACTATTTATCAGGAAAAGTTTGCGTCATTAGCTATTACGCGTTAACCATTGACTAAAACAATAGCTGAGATCGATGTCAAGAGAGTGCTAAATGTATTGATAAAGGCTAAGAATGACTATAAAACATCCGATCGCTTCTTGGCATTTTGTGAGCGATCAAGCCGTAAAGTTTGCTCCTTTCCTGTCTGGTTACCAAGTCCATGGTAGGAACGTGATACCTGGCTTGGTTTTAAAGAAATAAAAAAATTAAGCGGAGATGTCAAAGAGGCTATAATTAAAGATGCCATATAATAATTTTCAAGTCTGGGTCCTTCTATAAAGAGTAGCTCACGGAAAGTCTGGGGCCGTATATAAGGTACGTCACACTATAAGTCTGGGTCACTTTATAAAGTATGTCACATCTAAGTCTGGGTTTTTTTCCCAAAAAAGTTTGTCGTACTTTAAGTCTTGGTCCTTCTATAAAGTTCACACATCTCATTAAGTACTGGAACAAAAGAAAGGTGGTACATGGTTTTGAAACTGAAATAGTGTTACCTCGTTGAAATACAATTCCTGAATAGTTCAATCCATAAAATGATGAATCAAATGTTTTGGACACTGAGGTTACATCAATTGTCCTTGCTATTGTTATGTCTTTGCGTATTTTTGTCTTCCTTATTTAAACCATGTGCAAGTACAAAAGCTGTTGTTATTTTGTCTCCATTTTCACGCTGCTTTTCTATTCTAGAAATTGGGAACTTTAGATATGAAATTAATTAAATAAAAATGTTACTATTAAAGAAAATTGTTTGTCTGATTTGCTTAGACTAAAGAAGCGATTACAGTTTGAATTTAGGAACGAAAGTATTTTTATAAATTACTATTGTTATTATTTGTTTTTGTTTGAATAAAATGAATCTTAAGTATGACCTACACTGTTAAAAATATAATGACGTTTTGTGACACTGTTAGACACTTAAAAATGGTTAGTGATAATGTTAGACATGAAATAAGAGTTAGTGACAATGTTAGACATGAAATAACAGTTAGTGGTAATGCTAGAAATGAAATAAGAGTTAGTGATAATGCTAGACATAAAATAAGAGTTTTTTACTATGTTACACATGAAATAAGAGTTAGTGATAATGTTACACATGAAATAAGAGTTACTTACAATGTTAGACGTGAAATAAGAGTTAGTTACAATGTTTGACATGAAATAAGAGTTACTGACAATGTTAGACGTGAAATAAGAATTAGTTACAATGTTACTCATGAAATAAGAGTTACTGACAATGTTAGACGTGAAATAAGAGTTACTGACAATGTTAGACGTGAAATAAGAATTAGTTACAATCTTACACATGAAATAAGAGTTACTTACAATGTTTGACATGAAATAAGAGTTATTTACAATGTTACACATGAAATAAGAGTTGGGGACAATGTTACACATGAAATAAGAGTTAGTTACAATGTTACACATGAAATAAGAGTTAGGGACAATGTTACACATGAAATAAGAGTTAGTGACAATTATTGAAATGAAATAAGAGTTAGTGACAATGTTACACGGGAAATAAGAGTTAATTACAATGTTATAAATGAAATAGGAGTTACTTACAATGTTTGACATGAAATAAGAGTTAGTGACAATGTTTGACATGAAATTAGAGTTAGTGACAAGGTAAGACTTAAAATTAGAGTTATTGACAACAATTATTGACATGAAAAAAGAGTTTGTGACAATGTTAGACGTGAAAAAAGAGTTAGTGACAATGTTTAACATGAAATAAGTGTTAGTGACAATGTTTAACATGACATAAGAGTTAGTGACAATGTTTGACATGAAATAAGAAATAGTGACAATGTTTGACAGGAAATAAGAGTTAGTTACAATGTTACACATGAAATAAGAGTTAGTGACAATGTTAGACATGAAATAAGAGTTAGTGACAATGTTACACATGACGTAAGAGTTAATGACAATGTTTGACATGAAAAAAGAGTTAGTGACAATGTTAGACGTGAAATAAGAATTAGTTACAATCTTACACATGAAATAAGAGTTACTTACAATGTTAGACATGAAATAAGAGTTATTTACAATGTTACACATGAAATAAGAGTTACTTACAATGTTACACATGAAATAAGAGTTAGTGACAATGTTAGACATGAAATAAGAGTTAGTTACAATGTTAAACATGAAATAAGAGTTAGTGACAATTAATGACATGAAATAAGAGTTAGTGACAATGTTACACGGGAAATAAGAGTTAATTACAATGTTAGAAATGAAATAAGAGTTAGTGACAATGTTTGACATGAAATAAGAGTTAGTGACAATGTTTGACATGAAATTAGAGTTAGTGACAAGGTAAGACTTAAAATTAGAGTTATTGAAAATTATTGACATGAAATAAGAGTTTGTGACAATGTTAGACGTGAAAAAGAGTTAGTGACAATGTTCAACATGAAATAAGAGTTTGTGACAATGTTAGACGTGAAAAAGAGTTAGTGACAATGTTACACATGACAAAAGAGTTAGTGACAATGTTTGACACGAAATAAGAGTTAGTGACAATGGTTGACATGAAATAAGAGTTAGTGACAATCTTACACATGAAATAAGAGTTAGCGACAATGTTTGTTAGAATGGAATGGTCTTCCGTCCCAGGCAGCCCTTTTATTTTCAGCATGTATTGATAAGATAAGATAAGATTATTTTATTGATCTAAATAAATGGAAATTTTTTATGAATGCATTATACATTTTCAGCACAAAAATTAAACAATTGTAACACAAGACATTATAATAAATTGTTTCAAACAGCCATTCAATGAGTTCTCTTAGCAAAATCGGGGACCTATTAGTTGTCATTCAGATGTGTGACTTTCAGAGGAAGCATGCCAGTAAATTCGCACAGATTGGGGAATTTCGCCCTGATGGAAAGAATTCGTCCCAAACGGCCCGATCCTAAGTATTTGTGATGAAGAGTATGGGATGTATCATCCAAAATGTGTTTAGTTTTACAAAAACATTTCTTCCAATAGTTCTTCACGTGAAGGAGGTTTAGTTTGGCAGCGTTTCTTGTTTTACCAACTGGAGAGTTTATTCGCATGGGCGACACCAATCTTTGCACACCCGCCAGACACTTCACCCCTCTACGCCACTGCTCGTGACTTTTGGGGAAATTCAAAGTAAAAAGTCAGTTCCCTGGCAATTAGTTTAAAATGGGACTTACGAACGTACCGCTGATTGAATAAACAATTGTGATTGTAGACTTAATAACGTGCTGTTGATTGAATTAACAATTGTGATTGTAGACTTAATAACGTGCTGTTGATTGAATAAACAATTGTGATTGTAGACCTAATAACGTGCTGTTGATTGAAAAAACAATTGTGATTGTAGACTTAATAACGTACTGTTGATTGAATAAACAATTGTGATTGTAGACTTAATAACGTGCTGTTGATTGAATAAACAATTGTGATTGTAGACTTAATAACGTGCTGTTGATTGAATAAACAATTGTGATTGTAGACCTAATAACGTACTGTTAATTGAATAAACAATTGTGATTGTAGACCTAATAACGTACTGTTGATTGAATAAACAATTGTGATTGTAGACCTGATAACGTACTGTTGATTGAATAAACAATTATGATTGTAGACCTAATAACGTACTGTTGATTGAATAAACAATTGTGATTGTAGACATAATAACGTACTGTTGATTGAATAAACAATTGTGATTGTAGACCTAATAACGTACTGTTGATTGAATAAACAATTGTGATTGTAGACCTAATAACGTACTGTTGATTGAATAAACAATTGTGATTGTAGACATAATAACGTACTGTTGATTGAATAAACAATTGTGATTGTAGACATAATAACGTACTGTTGATTGAATAAACAATTGTGATTGTAGACCTAATAACGTACTGTTGATTGAATAAACAATTGTGATTGTAGACCTAATAACGTACGGTTGATTGAATAAACAATTGTGATTGTAGACATAATAACGTACGGTTGATTGAATAAACAATTGTGATTGTAGACATAATAACGAGCTGTTGATTGAATTAACAATTGTGTCTGTAGAAATAAGAACGTGTTGCTGATTGAATAAATAATTGTGATTAAGCAAAGCATGGAAAGAAATACATTAGCAAGGTCTGAGTGGAAAGAAGTTTTAAAGCAGGCAAAAACCTTACATGGGCTGTAGCGCCACAGGGATGGATGGGTGGATATAAAGTTTGTTCGAATGGAAATTTGTTAGAATAGAAGTTTGCTCAAAAGGAATTAATTGAATGGGAAAAAAATGCTAATAAATCTTATTAAGACATTATATTTTCCATATTTCTCCCTGGGACCGTCCCTTTATAAAAATAAAAAAAATATAAATAAATCTCCGTTTATCAAATTTAAGTTTGAACCAGCTCCCATTCTATCAAAATTTGACTCGAACAAATTTTACAGCACTTCGTGAGCATTGACATATTTTAAAAGGCCCGCCAAAGGGTAACTTTGTCTAAAGGGGACCCCCTTAAGCCTTTTGGGTTGACCTTCCCTGCTTTAACTGATGAAGTGGCTAATCTTGCCACCAAAACGGACCCCATTAACTAGATATGACAAAAGATTCGAACCCATAAAAAACGCAATGCCCTCGAGCTCTGCTGAAGACTGAAACGAATCGGATACAAACTTCTAAAAAAAAGTTTTAGTCCTAGTTCTATTTTAGTAAATCCTTTGGGATACTCTGTGAAGCCTTTGGGTCACATACAATCTGCAAACACCAGGTGGCTTAATAATTGGATTGTGCGCACAGTTTGACTTGCATTGTGATGAAAATTTAAGTTTGACTTCTAAAATTAAATCATGTTAAATTGATTTAGTCGGGGAGGGGGGCTATAGCTGCTAGTGATGCTGTACTTTCAAATAAAACGAGCAATTTAGTTTTATGAGATGCAATTACTTTGCTGAATATTGCCCTACAGACCTGGCTATGTGCCGGGATGGCTTACAAACGACGCGTTTGTTGACATAGGGTTCATTTCAGGTCATGATTTCATTTAGTGTGCTTAAGACTAGCGTCTTAACAATGAAAAAAATGCATACAAATCTCTCAACCCATTCAGTGTCTCTCATCCTGATTAAGTTGTCTCTCATCCTGATTAAGTTATCTCTCATCCTGATTAAGTTGTCTCTCATCCTGATTAAGTTGTCTCTCATCCTGATTAAGTTGTCTCTCATCCTGATTAAGTTGTCTCTCATCCTGATTAAGTTGTCTCTCATCCTGATTAAGTTGTCTCTCATCCTGATTGAGTTGTCTCTCATCCTGATTGAGTTGTCTCTCATCCTGATTAAGTTGTCTCTCATCCTGATTAAGTTGTCTCTCATCCTGATTAAGTTGTCTCTCATCCTGATTAAGTTGTCTCTCATCCTGATTAAGTTATCTCTCATCCTGATTAGGTTGTCTCTCATCCTGATTAAGTTGTCTCTCATCCTGATTAAGTTATCTCTCATCCTGATTAAGTTGTCTCTCATCCTGATTAAGTTGTCTCTCATCCTGATTAAGTTGTCTCTCATCCTGATTAAGTTGTCTCTCATCCTGATTAAGTTGTCTCTTATCCTGATTAAGTTGTCTCTCATCCTGATTAAGTTGTCTCTCATCCTGATTAAGTTGTCTCTCATCCTGATTAAGTTGTCTCTCATCCTGAATAAGTTATCTCTCATCCTGATTAAGTTGTCTCTCATCCTGATTAAGTTGTCTCTCATCCTGATTGAGTTGTCTCTCATCCTGATTAAGTTATCTCTCATCCTGATTAAGTTGTCTCTCATCCTGATTAAGTTGTCTCTCATCCTGATTAAGTTGTCTCTCAACCCGTTTTAAATGATCTCTCAAATCGGTTTAAAATGTCTCAAACCTCTATCTACGCGTTCAAAATATCTGTCAATCCGTTCAAAATGTCTCTCAAATCTTTCAAAATGTCTCTCAACGCTTTCAAAATGTATCTCAAACTGTTCAAAATGTGTCTCAACCCGTTCAAAATGTCTCTCAAACCTTTCAAAATGTGTCTCAAACTGTTCAAAATATCTCTCATCATGGCTTTTATATGTGTTTCCACATTTGGTAATTTTAGACATTATTTTAAGCTGGGTGCTGGGTGGCCAGGGATCTAAAATAAAACAATCTTAAGTTCTAAAGAAATCAGTGATTTAAAGCTTTTCTTTTCCTATACTAGCGAGTACCCTACATGCGTTGCAATGATACACACGAAAGAAAGAAAGTGTTTGTGTTTTAACAATTTTTTTCCGTCGGTTGCGTACACGAATGAAAGATCTTTCGTCATCTGAGAAGGCCACATACAGCTGTTCAAGTGAGAAGCATGGATTTTTTAAATTTAGTCCACCCTAGAGATCGACTGGAAAAAGTATTCTGATTTCCGTCGAAACCGAAACTAGGGCCGAAATTTAAAAATGACTTTTGGCGGAACCCGAAATTAAACCAAAAGTTAACATTTCAGTTTCGGCCGAAGCCGAAATTTAAAATTTTTGGGTTCGGCCGAAATCGAAGCCGAAACTGTATAAAAGGTTAACTACCCTGAATTGCTAAGCTCAGTAAGTCTAGTACACATTTTCTCAAGCGTTTTCAATATGTAGCTAAAGGGACAGTGTATTTACATTCTTGATTTTTTTTTTATTCGAAAGGAACCCCTTGTTACTAGTTGTTAGAAACATTTGCTTGGAAATACTTAGAGACGAATTCGAAACTAGAATTTGCAAAACTCATGAAGTGTTGTCTTTTTGTTGTTTTTTTTTTTTTTTTTTTTAAGGGTGGTTATTTCCAAGTTTTTGTTTAAAAATCTTTTTTTTAGCTACATATCTCTATCAAGGTATTAAACCGTGGAATATGAGGCAACTAGTAGTAAGTATGTCAAACACACATTTTCTGGTGAAGGTCTGAGGGTAAACCCTTATGACCCCGGCTTGTACATTGGCAATCGACTCCATCTGCTGAGCTATGTGATATAACATTTGCGTAACTGAATTCAACTCAAAAAGAATTCACTTTTTATAGTTGTTAGATTTTTTATGTCTGTTAATGAATAATTTTTTTATTTTTTTTAAATCCCGTTCAGTTGAGACGTAGCAAAAAACCAACATCGCAACTGAATTTAACTTTTTTTTATTCATTTATACACACTAAGACCATTTATAGATCATAAAGATCAATTCTTTTCTAGTTTAATTCAGTTAATATAATTTTAATTCAAATAATTTTCCATTTGCGGAATTCTCGGGATGGGGGAAAACTCTACTCCCGTTTTCATTGGATAAGCAAAAACCCAGGGGAATGAGGAACTCTAATGTCGTCTGGGTCCAATTTTTAGTCCAGACTCATAGCACAAATCATGATAGGTTAGATGGTATTCATTGTAGATCTTAATGGTACGATGTGTCATTTTACAAGTTAACTGTTTAATATAATTATAATCTAATTGTAAATTTTAACTATCATTATATTCTACTTGTACATGTTCACTATCATTATATTCTACTTATACGTGTTAATTATGATTATATTCGTTATAACTTTACATTTTAACCCTGATTATATGAGATGTTGTTGCCCACATGGTCTATGCTCGCCTCACTCAAATAATAACAAAAAAGTTGACACTAAACTCAACATTTTGTTTTTTCATTATTTTAATTTATCTGTTGCCCGACTTCATAGATTTAAACTGAACAGTCAGACTTGTTACTATTTGTATATGAAATTAGAAGTTCGGTAAGAGGGATGCGAGATGGGGAATAGAAGAGTGGGAATAGAACAGTGGGAATAGAAGAGTGGGAACAGAGGAGTGGGAATTATAATTATTATAAGAGATTTGATACAGCGCGGTACCCCAGGCTAGGGCTGGACTCACCACGCTGCACATTCAATTTAATAAGCATAATCAAAAACCTAAAAAATTAATTAACATACTTTAATTAAATTAAAAAACTGTATATTTAAAACTATTTACGTGTCAAACCACGGACGACACCCAGCGGAATCGTTTTTCGGTCAGAGGTGGGAATCAGTCAGGATAGTAGAGTTAAAAAAGGTGTGTTTTTGAGTGCAGTTTTGAAGGCTGTGATTGTCTGTATATTGCGGATGTGTAATGGAAGAGAATTCCATTGTTTGGGGGGCACAGAAAGAGAACGATCGTTCACCGTATGTTTTTGTGCGAGTCTTGGGTACAGAAAGAATACGCGCGTCTGTGGAGGAGCCAAGCTGTCTAAGGGGTGAACAGACAGAGAGAGGTTCGGTTAGATAGGAATGAGAGGAATTCGAGAAAAAGTTGTGGCAGAAAACAGAGAGTTTGTAGTTAATCAGTGCTTGTACAGGGAGCCAATGAAGTAAGTGAAAATAGAAGAGTGGGAATAGGAAAGTAAGAATATAGGAGTGAGACACTTTGAGATCTCCAACCATATTATCCTAAATGAGATTACTATAAGGGGCATTTAGTGTTGGTGGGGGGGGGGGGCACTGGTATTAACAAACAGATAAAAAATTAAGAATGGATTCGGTTTTGTTTTGTTGGAATTAAATAAAAGTCGTGGATGGACATTCGTCAAACTTGTCAATTGTTCCAGACAACAAGGCGAGAATAGGCGAGTATAGTTAGAAACAAAGTCATTTAAAGCACGAAGTCAAGTGATATATCACTATCCAAACCCTTTTGAACTATGGAACAAACTTTTGTAAACAAGAGAGTAATCTGGGGTAGTTGCTTGGTTTGTTGTTGTTTTGTTTGTTGTTTTTGTTTTGTTTTTTTTTTGGGGGGGGGCGCCGATGACATCATGCTAAACCCCGCACAAGGATCAGGAAAGTACGCTGTGGATGTTGACATATGATTAATACCAGCAAGGCACAGGAAAGAACGCAGAATACTTTGACATAGGATTTATTCAAGCTAGCAGCAGGAAAGAATTCTGATTATGTTGACAAATGGTTGGTGTCATTAAGGAGCAGCCAGCAAGGATCAGCCAGCAAAGAGCAGCCAGCAAGGATCAGCCAGCAAAGAGCAGCCAGTATCTATACACCACAGGAGGAGACACATAGTAGGTAAAACTCGAATCCATGAAATAGGCTTGAGTACTGCAGTGAGCCTAGCCCTAGGCTTGAGTACTGCAGTGAGCCTAGCCCTAGGCTTGAGTACTGCAGTGAGCCTAGCCCTAGGCTTGAGTACTGCAGTGAGCCTAGCCCTAGGCTTGAGTACTGCAGTGAGCCTAGCCCTAGGCTTGAGTACTGCAGTGAGCCTAGCCCTAGGCTGGGGAACTGAGCTACATAAAACCTTCTAATAAAAATAATAATTTGTAAACACCCCACCTCATGTTACATATAATTTGTTAAGTCAAACTTTCAACATGTTTCAAGGGAAGACAACTAAATAGTTATCTTGTAAACCATCAAACTAATGTATACAGCAATACAAGCAAAATTTTTTAAACAGGACTTAATTTAGAGGAATTATTTTTTTAACTACCGCAAAACGATACCGCATCATTTGTTTATTTGCTTTTGTTGCTATTTGGAGTAGTTGATGCAAACAAACAAATCCAATGTCTTATCAAATAATGGGGAATCCATCAAATCCTTTATGAGTTCTGTGTAGACGGAGTCTTTGGAGGAAACGTTAAGTCTTTGCTATCCATACAAGGTATTGAGACACTCGCGTGTACACTGAAGGTATTTCACCTGTGGAAAAAAGGCATATGTAATGTGGCAGATGATTGTATTTCATAATAAAGAGAACGAATTTCTCAGTTCGTCGTGTGACTTTAAATATTGGTTACTGAATGGCAATCTCTTGGTCTGGTGTGAAGTTTGCATTGTAATCAGTACACAATAATAAAAAAAAAACTATCACAAAGATGCCAGCCAAGCCATTAGGTCTGACTTCACACTGGGACGTCATTTCAGGTTTTGCTCAAAAGGGGGAAAGGGTAAAACCAAAACCTGGTCGTTTTATTAAGTTGTTTATACCGGAGGCGACAAGGTATATAGCAAATTAAACAAATCATTCAAATTTCGGGGGGTGGGGACAAATGCCCTATCCGGCCCTACCCAGATAACGTCTTAGATATGTGTAATGATTTATGTTATACCAGGAGCCTCGTAACTTTAACACTATACCCTACATTATAAATTACCTACCGGTACAAGTGGGGTCAGTCCATGACACTACACCGGCAACAAATTCCAAGCCTTCGCCACACATGAGTGGTCCCCCGCTGTCACCATCACAAATGGAGGGACGTTCACTTGGATCGTCTATTGGCAAATAAATCGAATTCGTGCTCATATTAATTAATTAATTGGATTGAAACCTCCAAAGTAATTTTTAATTACTTTTTGGAAAAAATTTCACATGGAAATATAATTTACGCGCCGTAATCCAAGTGTTTTGCCAGAAATCATCTTTTACTCGCTGCAAACCATTTTTCTGGCCAGATATCACATTTTACTTGTCCTAACCGAATATAGTTTTCGTAAGCAATTCATTTTGTAGTCCAAAAAACAAGTCTTCATGTCTACAAAAAGTCGTTATTGTACGTGACTTTGAAAACCAAGTCTTCTGGTTGTGTCAAAAATCTTAACTTGTGTCCACAACTCTGGGAAGTTTCGACTTTTCAATTCTAGATAGACACTATTTTAAGAGAATTTCATCTAAGCTGTATAGAAGTATATTTTAACTACAATCTTTGGATAAAAATGTGGGCGAATAGTTGACCTAAATTTTCCACAAACATATCTTAACTCAAATAATAAATTTAGAAATCCAAATCTTCAAATCTGACATGTGCTGCCATGTTAACCGATGCACTCATGCCAAGCAAAATTGGACTCTGGAGAAACCGAGATCATGATAACGCATTTATAATAAGTAAAAAATAATTTAATCAGTGTGTCATAATAGTGTTGTGTAGTAAGTCATAATAATGTTGAGTAGAGGGTAAAAATAATGTTGAGTAGTTAGTCATAATAATATTGTTCAGTGAGTCATAATAATGTGGTGTAGTGAGTCATAATAATGTTGAGTAGTTAATCATAAAAATGTTGAGTAGTTAGTCATAATAATGTTGAGTAGTTAGTCATAATAATGTGGTGTAGTAAGTCATAATAATGTTGAGTAGTGGGTCAAAATAATGTTGAGTAGTTAGTCATAATAATGTTGTGTAGTGAGTCATAATGATGTGCTGTAGTGAGTCATAATAATGTTGAGTAGTTAGTCATAAAAATGTTGAATAGTTAGTCATAATAATGTTGAATAGTTAGTCATAATAATGTTGTGTAGTGAGTCATAATAATGTGGTGTAGTGAGTCATAAAAATGTTGAGTAGTTTGTCATAATAATGTAGAGTAGTTAGTCATAATAATGTTGAGTAGTGAGTCATAACTAGTTTGATTAAGGAGTCATAATAATGTTGGGTTGTGAGTCAAAATAATATTGAGTAAAGTGTCATAAAAATGTCATGTAATAAGTTATCGCAATGTTGACTAATGCACTCAAAAAGTTTCCCTAGTCAAGTTAATGTATTTTGTACACTTATACTGACCTCTCCCATCATTTAACACCTACTGCAGTAGGTGTGGTTACTGGGGGGGGGGGCAGTTTGATCAACCCCCCCCCTTGTTGTCAAGGGAATCACTTAAGTCAAACGAAACCTTTGGTCCCCGCCCAAACTTGGTAACTATAATAGGTGACATTGTCTCCCTAGTCAAGTTAATGTATTTTTTCCACTTATACGTACCTCTCCCATCATTTAACACCTACGGCAGTAGGTGTGGTTACTGGGGGGGGGGGGCAGTTTGATCAACCCCCCCCCTTGTTGTCAAGGGAATCACTTAAGTCAAACGAAAGCTTTGGTCCACGACCAAACTTGGTAACTATAATAGGTGACATTGTCGAGTGTAAATAACAGAGTTCTTTCAGAGTTTACTTACAAGTTCTCCATTTAATATTACACTGTGTTCACAAACCACAAGGTGCATATAAGGAAAAACTCCTTGATAACAGCGAACAAAATGGCTGATACTTCAATTTTAGTTCACGACCGTTCTCTCACAAAACTCCCAGGAACTCTGCCTTAAACATAACTTAACACACTCTCAACCTAACACCCCGAAGTAATCGTTCCCAACCAATCACATCTCGCCCTCACAAGTGAACCTCTCTCTAAGTCAACAACTTCTCATTACAGAAAATTCACGCCCCTATATCTAGTTAATAGCATATACAGCTGGCAGAATTCAAAGTTTCCCAGCTAGGAGTGACGCTAGAAAACACTGACCTGTCTCTTCAAACACGCAGATATGATTTGTTGTGATGCCAGCACCGAGTGGCAACATGCGCTTCTGACAATCGGAGATGGATATTTTTGTGATGTGCGCCTGCATGAGATGGGGGTGCAATATTTTGTATTTGATGTGACCCCAGCCAATCATGACACACGTCTTGTCCAAAAACGACAAGCCTATCGGGGCCAACTTAGCTGGCTGTCAGATGATAAAAATAAGTAGCTTGTTGTCATAAGATGAAATAGTAGTTTAGCTAGGTGTCAGAAGATAAATAAGTAGTTTAGCTAACGGTCAGAAAAATAAAATAAGTAGTGTTACTGGCTATCATAAGATAAAGTAAGTAGTGTGGCTGGCTCTCAGAAGATAAAGTAAGTAGTGTAGCTGACTGTCATAAGATAAAGTAAGTGATTGTCATAGGATAAAGTAAGTAGTGTAGCTGACTGTCAGAAGATAAAATAATTCGTTTAGCTGTCAAAAGATAACATAAGTTGTACAGCTGGCTGTCATTAGATAAAATAAGTAGTGTAGCTGGCTGTCAGAAGATACCATAATTAGTGTAGCTGACTGTCAGAAGATAAAATAAGTAGTATAGCTGGCTGTTAGAAGATAAAATAAGTAGTGTAATTGTCTGTCAGAAGATAAAATAAGTAATGTAGCTGGCAGTCAGAGGATAAACAATGATAGTTATTCTTTATGTATTGCCTCTTTTGATTGTATCAAGCAATCAAATAGGTCTATTTAGTCAACAGTCCAGATTATTTTTAATATTTCTATTGACAAAAAGTTTTTGTACCACCAATACAATAGAGTACATGTGGAGTCTCGTGAATTTTTTAGAAAAACTTGTTGTTTTAATTAGCTTTATATAGCGAATATAAGCGAATATAACATTTATATTTTTGTTATGGTGATATTTTTAGACTCGATTGGCTTTCGTAACGTTGATTTTTTTACACGGCCGAGTTGTTAACCCTGCGCACAACCGTGGGGGGGGGGGGGGGGTTGCCCTTTACAACCAAAGAACAAAATACATGACCATGATAAGTGAAGAACAAACAGATGAAGCAATTAAAATTAGAAACCAGACTTTTGAAAAAGTAAATCAATTCAAATACCTAGGATCCTTGTTAAATGAAAGAAGCGAATTACTAACAGAAATAAAAGAAAGAATATCAGCCGGAAACAGGGTATAATTCAGTGGTCAGACAATACTCAAAAGCAAAAACATAAAAAGAGAAACAAAGAAAACTATTTATAAAACTGTAATCAGACCAGTTGTAACATGTGCAAGCGAAACTTGGACCCTAAAAAAACAGCAGAAAACCTATTAAACACATGGGAGAGGAAAGTTCTCAGGAAAATATATGGGCCAACAAAAGATAAATATGGATGGAGAATACGAACCAACCAGAAATTATACAGTCTATATCAGGATCCCACGATAGTAGCAGAAATAAAATGAGGCAGGCCAGGCTGGGCAGGACACCTAGAGAGAATGCCAAATTACAGAGGAACGAAGAAGGTGCATCACCAATACCCCAGAGGAAAAAGGCTCGAAGGCAGACCTAGGCTTAGGTGGATAGATGATGTAGAAAAAGATCTACAGCAGCTGAAAATCCAAGCATGGAAAAGAAAGGCATTAGTTAGGTCTGAGTGGAAGAAAGTTGTGAGGCAGGCCAAAGCTGTACATGGGATGTAGCGCCACAGGGATGGATGGTGGCTATTTTAGACTTACTTGAAGCTTTTGATTCATTAAATACATAACATTTCGTAGATTGACACTTAACAAACCAGCCAAAATGCTATAGATTGGCAATTAACAAACCAGGCAATATATTGTTACGCACTGACTTTTTTTGGGAGAAATTAATCTCCTATTTTAAATTGATGGCTCGTTCAAACAGTGCCTAACAAAGGACGGTACCATAGATAAATACAACAACACAATTACGACACCCAAAACAGTACCAATTACAATTAATAATATTTAATTTAGTAATAATACAATTGCAAAAACAAAAGAAATATCATTACAAATCATCAACTTACAGTATGGTAGATCGTGTACCGGTACACAGTTAATACAAAGTGCCAATTAATAATGATGAATACAAAATAAACACATCTGAGCACACAAATACATAAAGAATAATACACGCCTCGTAAAGTTAATAATATCTATCTGAATCTCAGTGCCTCCGTATCTGTCAATCCCTTATATATGTCATTCTACCGACGCGTAAGCCCTGCCTTCCAGAAGCTACTTAGCATTTTTTTACATTTCAAGAACAATCGCAAACATTCTACAAAATACTAGGAGACAGTCTAACTATGTTTAATTGGAAAGGCGGTAGTCAACAAGATACATCAAACGAGTAGGCCACGCCAATCTATGAACGGAGCGTGTGTGCTAGGGTTCAAGCAAAGTTCACGCACGGGAAAAAAGTGACAAACATAAATATATATATATATATATTTATTATATTTATATATATATATGATATATATATATATATATATATATATATATATATATATATATATGTATAACTTTTTATTTCTTCAAAAAGTGACAAAGCATGTCTCGCAAGTGTTCTTCTCAAATAACAAATGGCAAGTTCAAAATCACCTGGACGTGATCGTTGAATTCGATCAGGCTGTCCAACAGAACGATGGCTATGTCATCGGGGTAGCCCAGGCTCAAGTTAACTTTAAAGCCAGGATGTCTTTTGAACGATCGAACTCTTATAAACTGGGCAGACTTGTCTACGTCGTCCAAGTTCAGTGTACCAAGCAAAACAGCGTAGTCGTCCTCGTCGTCGTCTTCTTCTCCAAAACAATGCGCAGCTGTCAGCAACTGAAAGCAAATCAATGGCTAAATCCCTTTTGCTTCACACAGATAAGATGAGTTTCAATGCATTATACAATATTCAGTGGACTTGATCAAGAGCGTTATTTTGGTAGGGACGGGGGGCATTCCCCCACTCCCCCCGAATTTGCTGGTTTTATTAAAATTGATACGTACTGTATTGCCTCGACAACAATAAACAACTTCACAAGCCGCCAAAGTTTTGTTTATTCCCTCCTCTTAAAAATGACATCCCTAGGGGTTGATTCGTTACCCTACAGCCCCATCCCTAAACCATCACAAAAAAAATCTTTTAAAATGTTCATAGATTTAAAGATGAGATTTTAAGCAAGAACCCAACATGTTCACTATTTCAGCTATTGTTCAATACCCCCCTCCCCCAATATCACTTTTAAAAAATCAAGTTATCTTGCTTTGAATCCCTCAGCCAAAAAATAGATACCATTTTTCCGATGCCATAAATAGATACCTTGTTGTCCCCTATGATGGAAGCTCCGCAGATGTGATGCCATTCTTCGTATTGGTAGATCTGTAGCGAGGCTTGGTAAGGGTAAGCCCTTGAGGTCACTGCCTCGCCATTTACTATTCTCTTATGCAGGTCATCTGAGTGGTTGGCGGCAGTAAAACACACTAGCACTGCGTTTGGTAAGTTCATGAAAAGGTAGTTTGTACTTTAATGACAACGGGCCATCCATACAGTACTTATACAATATCCCCCCACCCGGTTGCACGGGTAAATTTCCGCCCCCCCCCCCATGCATTACACAGTGTCACGTGTTTTAGCCGCTGTTTGGCGAGCAAGTGTGTGACCATCGCCTTGAAATAACGTATATCGGTATTTACTTGATCATAGAATTTAACAACGGTTTACTTTTTATGTAGTTCTCATTTAGCTATTATATAGCTTTTTTAAAGCTCTCCTATACCTCTAATGTAGCTTTTATGTAGTTCTCCCATAGTTCTCCTTTAGCTCTCATGTAGCTCCAATAACTCTCATGTAGCTCCAATAGCTCTTATGTAGCTCTCCCAATAGCTCTCATGTAGCGCTCCAATAGCTCTCATGTAGCTTTCATGTACCTCTCCTATAGCTCTCTTATAACTCTACTATATCTTTCCTATTGCTCTCACTTAGCTCACCTATAGAACTCATGTAGCTCTTACATATCTCTCATGTATGACACATAAAGCTCACGTATAAATTTCATGTAGTTCTCTTATAATTCTGCGATAGCTCTTCTATAACTCTTATTTAGCTCTCCTATAGCACTAATTTGACGCTACCATAGCTTTCATGTAGCTCACCTGAAACTCTCCTATAGCTCTTTATGTAGCTCTAATCTAGTACACATGTAACACTTATTTAGCTCTCCTAAAGTTCTCATGTAGCCTTATGTAGCTCTCCTATAGCTCGTCTTTGCTCTTATATAGCTCCAATAGCTCTCATGTAGCTCTCCTATAGCTCTCATTTAGCTTTCCTATAGCTCTCATGTAGTTCTCCTATAGAGCTTCTGTAGCTCTCCTATTGCTCTCCTATAGCTCTCTATAAAGATCTAATCTAGCTTTCATGTAACTCTTATTTAGCTCTCCTATAGTTCGTCTTTGCTCTTATGTAGCACCAATAGCTCTCATGTAGCTCTCCTATAGCTCTCATTCAGCTTTCCTATAGCTCTCATGTAGTTCTCCTATAGAGCTTCTGTAGCACTCCTATAGTTCTCCTATAGCTCTCTATAAAGATCTAATCTAGCTTTCATGTAACTCTTATTTAGCTCTCCTATAGTTCGTCTTTGCTCTTATATAGCTCCAATAGCTCTCATGTAGCTCTCCTATAGCTCTCATTTAGCTTTCCTATAGCTCTCATGTAGTTCTCCAATAGAGCTTCCGTAGCTCTCCTATAGCTCTCCTATAGCTCTCTATAAAGATATAATCTAGCTTTCATGTAACTCTTATTTAGCTCTCCTATAGTTCGTCTTTGCTCTTATGTAGCACCAATAGCTCTCATGTAGCTCTCCTATAGCTCTCATACAGCTCTCTTTTAGCTTTCCTATAGCTCTTATGTACCTCTCCGATAGATCTCATGCAGGTCTCCTATAGCTCTCTTATAGCTCTTATGTAGCTCTCATGTAGTGCTGCTTTAGCTTTGCTGTAGCTCTTGTGTAGCTCTCCTATAGAACTCATGTAGCTCTCCTTTAATTCTTTTTAGCTTTCCTTTAGCTCTCATGTAGGTCACCAATAGATCTTTTGTAGTTATCCTATTAGCGCTCTATAAAGATCTAATCTAGCTTTCATGTAACTCTTATTTAGCTCTCCTATAGCTCTAATGTAGCTCTTCAATAGGTCTCATGTAGCTCTTTTGTACCTCTCCTATAGCTTTTTTATAGCTCTCATGTATCTATCTCATAGGTCTAATGTAGCTCCTCTTTAGCTCTCATTTGGCTCACCTTTAGTTCTCCTATAGATCTCATGTAGAGCTGCTTTAACTCTCCTATAGCTCTCATATAGCTCTCTTTTAGCTCTCCTATAGCTTTCATGTAGCTCTCTTATAGATTCTTTTTAGCTCTCCTATAGCTTTCATGTAGCTCTTTATAGCTCTCATGTAGCTCTCCTATAGCTCTTAATTAGCTCACCTATAGCATTAATGTAGTTCTTCCATAGCTCTCATGTAGCTCTCCTATAGCTCTTAATTAGCTCACCTATAGCATTAATGTAGTTCTTCCATAGCTCTCATGTAGCTCTCCTATAGCTCTTAATTAGCTCACCTATAGCATTAATGTAGTTCTTCCATAGCTCTCATGTAGCTCTCCTATAGCTCTTAATTAGCTCACCTATAGCATTAATGTAGTTCTTCCATAGCTCTCATGTAGCTCTCCTATAGCTCTTAATTAGCTCACCTATAGCATTAATGTAGTTCTTCCATAGCTCTCATGTAGCTCTCCTATAGCTCTTAATTAGCTCACCTATAGCATTAATGTAGTTCTTCCATAGCTCTCATGTAGCTCGCCTATAGCTCTCCTGTAGCTGTATCAATTTTTAAATTTCATTTTCCTTATCATTTTATGTATAAATTTACAAGTTAATATACCCAGCGTTGCCCAGGATTACATTCGAAAAAACAAACACTTTCTACTGTAGGGGTCTCAAAGTTGCGGGCCCACGCAGTTTCCCCCATTCTCATCTATAATGTGACCATCCGCGACGATTTCAGTCGAATCTTCCCGAACAGTCTTATTCTGATTCGATTATGTTTGTATAAAAGTGGACGTTTAGTATAATGGTAAAGCCCGTGTTAAAATGCCACTTAAAAAAAAAAGGATTTGATAGCATTTTATGAGAGAAACATGGCCAAAGTTCGGTTTTAAGGATAGTTGAAAAATTCATTTACAGGCTAATGCACAACCATAATTGTACAAATCATAGCAATCTGACACAGTATCAAAGAATCATTTTTAAAATTTCTGCTAGTATTTACGAGTGAGAGGAATTCCGATCCTGTCCACCTGGTCACTTTCAAAGTTTCATTTCCCAACATGCAAACTACTCATGGACTTGGGCACACCATTCAGTAGTAAGTATACTGATGCCATTACAAAGCCACGGGAGGAATTAGATCACATGTTTGCAGACTAAAAAACACACAGAGTCACTTTTCAAATTTTTGCTGACCCTTTCTATTTCAATGTGGAAGATCCCCCACCCCTTTTCCCGCTTCAAATGGAGCAGATTGATCTCCAGTGCATGTTCAGGGAGGTGAATAGAAAAACAGACAAGCATTAAAAATTGAGGAGCGCATTGCCCTCCACCATTCCTGAGATTTCCAATATGTTCAAGTGGATCATTTGCCTTTTTGCGAGTACCTATCTGTGTCGAAAGCACTTTAACGAGTCAAAGTTAACGAGAGCAAACTTACTGTTTAACATCTTCAATCTATACTAAGGGTCTCAGTTGCTTCCTCACTCAAGCCAAATGTTGCTCAGGTGTGTAAGAAGAAACGCTGCCAGGTCTCCGGCAACAAGGAGTAGGCGGAAAAATATTGAAGCCTAGTTCTTGAGAACCCTTAAAGTTTTATTTGTTATTAATACTGGTTGCGCACATTGTCTTAGTTGTAATTTATTGACTTTGCCATCGCTTTTTTCTGGAATACTTGATGCGGCCAAGTCTCACTCTGACTCTACCTCCTGCGGCCCCCGGATACTTTGAGTTTGAGTCCCCTGTTCTACAGCCTTTTAATAAACATTGAAACAAAACGGCATTTAGCAAAACAAAAAAACAACTACCCTAAAGAAAATAAAAATTAAAAAAAAAAAAAAAAAAGAAATAATTCTTTATCTCCTATTAAAACACATTTAGAATAACATTTGAAAAACTTTCTTTCCTTGGTGGGATCTTGATCCAAGAGGGATCCCAATCGGATACCGTTAATCGATGGGATCCTGTTTTTCGATGGTGTCCCTATAATTCGGTAAGATCCTGACCCCTTCGGGATCCCGATCCTGGTGGGATTTCGATCCTGATGTTATCCCTACCCCAGTGGGATTACAATCTCTGTGGAATCTCGATTTTTGTTGGTTCCCAATCACGTCGAAATCCATTTTCTGGTGTGATCCCCACCCCGGTTTGTTCATGATGGCGGTATGATCCCGTTTCATGGTTGGATCTGGAAACATAACGTATCCCGTTACAGGTGGGATCCGGAAACCAGTTGGATCCCGTTACCATAGGATTCCGATCCCGGTTAAATCCCGATACCAGCTGTTGGTTCCCGATACCGGTGAAATCCCGATCTCTGTGGGTTCCCGTTTTCCGGTGGGATCCCGTTCTCAGGCAGGATCCCGATCCTATTCCGACCCCGTTCTCTTGGGGATCCCGTTTCTCCAATGGGAACCCGTTTGCCCTATTTGATCCAGTTACTCTATGGCATTGCGTTATTGGTGGGTTCTAGTTTATTCGTTCCCCTTTAGGATCCTGCTCCTCGTTGGGATAATGTTCCCAAACGGATCGTGGTCCCAGGTGGATTATAAAAGGTATGTTTAAAGAAAATCCCAACGAAAGTAAAGAAATGAATAAAACTAAACTAATATTTCAATAAGCTTTTAGATCCCCTAATCTATCCCAGTAGAACAACGTAGAACTTTCTGGATCTGGAAAATTCTAGATTAAAATTCATATCATCCTCGAAACGTGTAGAAAAAAAATGGCTTTTCTAAGTATATTTTTAAACGAAAAAGTATACAACTAAATGCACTACTAAAACAGTAGTACATTTAAGTTAAAAGAGCTGCACCAGAAGGGTCCCATTCCATCATTGTATCGATTTAGTTTAGCCTGAGATTAGGGGGGGGGGGGCTATAAAAATCATTCAGATAAATTATGGAGTTGATAATTAAAGTTTATCTCATTAAAATCTCTTTTAAAATGCCATAGATAAAGCTTTTAAATTATCGAAATTTCTTTAAAATTCTAGATTAAATATTTTAAGTTTTAAATCCACCGATATTTCAATATAGACTATGAAGGGTATTGTTACAAAGCTAGATCACATATAACCTATAGTGTTTTCTAAGCCTATTAATATTTCTATTGCGTATATAAGGAAAAATAACTTTGGGCCCACGGAAAATGTTCCATTTCAGCTGCGTGGCTGCGCGGCCACGCAGCTATCTCACAGATGCCGCGCAGCAGCTTTGAGTATTTGCACGGCATTTTTTATAAAAATAAATTCGAACAGATATACCTCTGCATTCTGCATGATTTTCACAATATTCATTCCTAGTTGTAAAAACAATTGGGTAAGTGTTCAATAATGACCAGGTGTACCAATCAAATGCATTCCATCCCATAAGTGTCCCGATTGAGTTATGCCTCAGATAACGGGCCCTCTAAAAATCATGCATACTAAAAATAAAGTTAAAATTTAAAATGTGTCCTATTAAAATCGGTTTAAAAATGCAATGGATATAGTTTTTGTTATTATCTAACTTACTGGAAAACTCTAGATCGGCCCTGAATGGATTGCATGTTATTCATTTTAATCCATCGATATTTCAAAATACGGAAGGGTATTGCTACCAAGCTAGGCATAGGTCCATCTATTCACACAGAATCAATATTGTTTGTAAGCCTATTGATATTTCTATAGCTTATACAAGACAATATTATATGGGGCGCCCGGCCCCAGAGGAATGGATATTATGAGTTCAGTACCCTACGATATTTAAATATGGATAATAAAATGTCTGTGTTTTAGCTTGTTTATCTAGTTATGTAGGAATATTAATTGGTAATTTTATTAATACAGCTCATATAAAGGAAAAAATTAAAAAGTAATAAAAATTTAATAACCCTTAAAGAATACATTTCGGATAATTATGGATATGTGTGCCAAGTTCGGTCAAGATCCACCTATCCATGTTAATACGTATACGGTTTTGAAAGACTCCAGTGTCTGGCTGTTTCTGAGAGCGACATGAAGAGTGTTCCGAATTTTTGGGCCAGCAAATGCGAAAGTGCGCTTTCCGTAAATCTCATGGTATCGAGTGTTTGCCACTATCGGGTGAGCGGAGTTGTCTAGTGGGTACATAATTCGTCATGAGCTTTTTGAGATAGGACAGTGCCAGGTCATGCCAGCAGCGGTAGCACAGGGCAGCAATTTTGTACTCTAGGCGAGCGCGGACCGGCAGCCAATGCAACTCTCTCAGAAGTGTTTTAGCATGGTCAAATTGGCGTTTGTGAAGAATAATGCGAGACGCATTATTCTGTGCTTTTAAATTTTATCCAGGAGCGTAGCTTGAAGACTCACCATGAGAGCATTTCAGTATTCTATTCGTGATAGCACGAATGCATAACATCAGTCTCTTTGTTGCATCAAACGTTAAGAAACGTCTAATATGTCTAATCCTGCGCAGCTCTAGAAAAATTGCCTTACAAATCCTGTTAATGTGATTTTCCATAGATAGTGTTCTATCCAAGTAGACACCCATGTTTCGCACTATTTGAGCAAACTCAATATGTATACCTGAGAGAGTAATGGATGGTGTGTTATTTACAGATCTTAGCTTTTGAACGGTAGCAATGGGGGTCAGATTGGTCTTTTCATCGTTCAAGATGACCTTGTTTATATTTATCCAGTGCTTAACTGACTCCACTGTCTTCTGTGTCATACTAAGACGTTGAGGGAACTGAGAGGGGATAACAGAATGCTGAAGTTGGGTATCATCCGCGAACATGTGATTGAGCATATCAAACTGCTTGATCACTGCACTGAGGGGCTGAATGTACATAATGAAAAGCACCGGGCCTAGGACCGAGCCCTGGGGTACTCCGAATTCGATAATAGATTGCTTCGAGGCCAAGTCGTTTGCGATAACTTATTAGACCCGATTTGTCATATACGAACGGAAGCATCGCAGAACGGTAGCGGTAAAATCGAACGTTTTTGCAAGACGTTGAAGTATGCCGTGGTCAAGCTTATTGAACGCTGCCGCTAGATCAAGTAACGACAAAATGGATACCTTGCGCTCACCACAAGACGACAGAAGGTCATTTACGAAGCACAACATGGCTGTCTCAGTAGAGCGATGCGGCCTGTATGCTGACTGGAAAGGCTCAAACAAGTCACAATGAGTTAGGTGGAGAACGACTTTCTCTTAAATGTTGGATAAAAATGGGAGATTTGAATCGGGACGATAATTTTCCAACATATTTGGGTCGAGATGTCCTTTCTTTAGCAGTGGAGTTACAACCGCCTGTTTAAAAGAAGATTGAACAATACCCATTTTCAAAGACTGATTTAATGATACTAGTTACGATAGGGATTATTTCATCCAAACATTCGTACAACAGACATGACGGAAGAGGGTCGAGCAAACATGACTTTTTCGGGGAGTCAACCAGGATTTTATTCACATGCGATTCAGTGACGTCCAAAAATTCGTAATAGGAGTGCCGTTGAACGGCAAGAATAGGGAGCATCGTTGCAAATGTCAAGTCTCATCCTCATTTTCCTAACTTTCGTAATAAAAAACTCATTTAGAGCGTCTGGCAGCTAGCCTACGGCAATGTTATTTGGGAAAGATGTTTTCTTCTATTTACCAGTCAACTGACCCACAATACGAAATAAGTCCCTACTTTAGCCACAATCTACAATATTGTGACTGACATATTCAGTCCTAGCTGCAAGGACTAACTTCTGAGTTTGTTCCTTGTAATCAATACAGATTTGTCGGTGCACGGTCAAGCCAGACGTCCGCCATTTGCGTTCTACACGTCGCTGCTTCTGCTTTATGTCCTTTATTTCGTTCGTGAGCCATGTGGTGGAAGGGTGGGCCGTAACACGCTGCGTGGGCATGGTGCGTGTTTGTCTAAATGACTCTGAGGCCACTGTTATAGTCTGTCACAGGGTCGTCTTCACTGCACCTGATGGCAGGGACGTCACATCTGAAGGCCACTAGATATATCTTTCGGAGGTCACGGGATTTGTCTTTTTGCAGAAGGCGCCCTGTCTTCCTCAAGCCAAAAAGATTACAAAAGACCGGAAAGCTTGTGAAGAATTAAATATTGCTGAAGAAGAAGAGATGTATTTTTTGGCGCAATCATCTCCGATATTAAAAGAATGAACATTATAGAAAAATCTTATATCACAGACAGATAAACATCACACAATGTAAGGCTTATCAGATCGTGTTGGTCGCGTTGGTGTAAGGCATATTACAATTGCATAAAAAAATTACATTGCGCTAAATTGTTAAATAAATGAACATTTAATACAAAAAACTTTATAGCGCTATAGGGAAAATAAATTATTTTAAAAACTAAGTCAAAATAAAATCAGGTATTTTGCGTGTTCATTTTGTGTTGGGATGTATCTCTGTATGCATAGAACTTCAAATACTTACCAATGCCGAAGACTGTAATAGCACATGCCTTCATTTCTTTACTAATGATGCTTAGCTGCAGTAGTTTGGTGGGCAAACTGTTGATGCCCGAACAACGGGGACGTGGTGGGGGTTTATACCTTGCTGACAGCGGGGATCTCATAGTGCACACCATATGGACCCGTCGTCCGATAGTCCTCAAAATATATTAAGTAAACTCTTCTTTTGGCTCTTAGCTTGAATGGTTACTTTGTTACAACTCAAATAGAAATTTCTTATTTTGGTCGAAGGGAATTTTAAATGTTTTTTAAGTATTTATTATAGGCAACTTTACCGAACATTTGAAACAGAGAAATTGTCTGAGAACACCATTGAAACAAGCGACAAGGGGAGTTAAGTCATGAGAGGGAATAGCAAGCGAACGTTTACAACGAAGTTTAGAGTAAATGATAACTGGTATTATCTGCTTAACAAATGCGAATATCTTCTCAACAACTGCTATTATCTTCTCAAAAACAGCTAATATCTGCTCAACAACTGCTACTATCTGTTTAAAAAAATGCTACTACGTGCTCAACAACTGGTATTATCTCCTCAACAGCTACTACTATCTGGCCAACGAGTACTCCTATCTGCTCAACAAATGCTACTATATACTCGACAACTGCTACTATCTGCTCGACAACTGCTACTATCTGCTCGACAACTGCTACTATGTGCTCGTTCTTCATGACGATGAGCTATCGCAACATGTGCAGTATTACACAACATAACCACACTGCAATTAACAGTCTAAAATATTCAATGAAGCATTCTTGTTGACCTGACCCAGAGATTGTTGCATCCCCTAGCTTTATATTTCCAAGGACAAATTTGCGTTTTCTTCGCCATAGTGAATTAACTTTTGATAAAAGTAGTTGAGATTAATGTAAGGAAAGTATTAAATGTATTGATAATGGGTGAAAAAGCCCAGAAAAATATCCGATCGCCTCTCGACCTTTTGGTTAAGATCAGGGTGTAGTATTTGTACTTATCCCTCCATGTTGCCAAACCCTATGGGAGGAACGTGATATGTAGCTATACGTCTGGGTACGTCTATAAAATATGTCATTCTGTTTGTGCAATGCTCACCCATTGTCACAATCTGCCACAAATATCAGCAATACCCTTACCCACAAAAACTAAAAGTAGGTCACACCTTCGGACTAATTCTGTTTAAATTAACAACTAAAAAAAATTAATTTACAACACACTTAACTATTAAACTTTTAAATTTAAAATAGTTTAACTTCAAGGTACTATTACATTATTAGACTGACTGGGTCCATCTAGTTAAACATTTTTTTTCAAAATTATTTAAATAAAAATGTGGGACGTCACATATTCTTTTTATCCACCTACGTTACAAACTACCACACTTAGTTAGATCCACTGCCTCCTAGGGAGCGAGACGTTACTTAATGGACGGTCCCTATCTCGTTTTCATTCTAGTAGGATTGAAGATTTTTTTGATGTCCCTTTAAAATGTCCTATTTCCACTGTGATGTTTCAGAGATTATGGTCTAAATTCAGTGGTCGGCAAATCGCGGCTCGCGAGCAGCATGCGGCTATTTAGCGACCTGAATTCAGCTCATCCAGAAATCGGTTTTGACTACAAAAAAACATGGTTCTTGGCATGTTCTTGAAGAGAAATTTTGCTCTCAAAAATTTTTTATCGTCTGCTGACCACTGGTCTAATGAAATATTCAGTCCAGTTCCTCCCCATCAGCTGCAACTGAGGATCACACATGTGCCACGAATTCAAAATCCAAGCATCCTTCAAATTATCATTGAAAATTTCAACCCCTTCAGGGTGATTGATTGAAAATATCAACAACTTTAGGGTATATGATTGGAAAGCTCAACCAATTTAGGGTATATTATTGAAAATTTCAACAAATTTAGGGTATATGATTGAAAATTTCAAACACTTCAGGGTGTATGATTGAAAAGTTCAACCACTTCAGGGTGTATGATTGAAAAGTTCAAACAAATCAGTGTGTATGATTGAAAAGCCCAAGAATCACAAGAGGAAAGATTGAAAAGTTCCCATATCTTAAAAAGAATGATTGAAAAGTTCACATTTCTCAAGAAGAATGTTTTAAAAGTTCCCATATCTCAAGAAGAAAGATATTTAAGAAGTCCACACATCTCAGTAGAACGGGAAGACAAATAAAAGCTGTAAATGATTTTAAAACCGATTAACTTATTTTAATCCGCATACTAGGTAGTTTATTTTAATCCATAATTGCCCATATAGACCAGTAGCAAAGAATGTTAAGTGTCATGAAATTTTTATGGATACATATTAAAAGACAGTCGTGAAAATAATGAAAAGTTATCAACAATTTGTTCTTTCAAGTTTGTCATCCCTAGAATTACAATTCCTGAATAGTTTAATCATACACTGCTCAATGAAATGTTTGGAACTCAGGGGTTACAATAGCTATCATCGTTACTTCTTTGCGTATTTTTCTCTTTTTACTTTAAACTAGGTGCTTGGACAAATGTTGGATCTCGTCATTGTCTCAGAAATGATATAAAACATAGAACTAACATCAATTTATCACGACATTATCGTGATCATCCTTCACTTTTAACGCTACACACATATTTAATATGATTCGTTCATTTGAGTCTTAATATACGTTAGAAATTGTTTATTTATTTATTCATTTTGTGTTATTTATTTTATTCAACCACCTTTTAATAAACTAATACACTTCCTGCATATTATATACTTAGTTGTACTTTGTTTTAAAGAGTAAATGTTCTGTAAAGGTCCCAGCTGTTTTGATACACTAAATTCATTTCTTTTTCAAATAATTTTTTTGTCAACTGGGTTAACAAGGATTTTATGGTTTCAATGTCCTTTTAATTCGATCGAAAGGAAGATAAAAAACTCAAATCTCTCAGATAATGGTTCCCTATCCCATTACTACCATATTCCCTCATCCAATGCAGGTGAATTTTGGGTAATCAGCTCGTTTCTACCAAAGAACATTCCACACTTTCACGTCGTTTTTTGTATTCTAGAGTTTAGGTATTTGAGATTTGAAATGGATTGAATAAAAGTTGTACTATTGAAGGAAAAAAAACACATTTTTGGTTGATTTGCTTAACAAAATCAAATCTTATTCAATAGTTTACATTTTCCCTATTTCTCACTGGGAACCTCCCTTTAAAAAAAAAAACAACTTTTTTTAAAATATATAAATCTCCGTTTTACAAATTTAAGTTCGAATTAGCTTTCCCTTCTAACAAATTTCCACTTGAACAAATTCCCTGTCGAATAAACTTCCGTCTAAATATTTCCCTTCGAGCAAATTTCTTGTGTACCAACGTTCGGATCAGCTCTAACTCAAGTTTGATCAACACACGCCCTGCCTCGTGAAATAGTGCGGTCCCCTGATCCCTGATTTATTACAAATAAACGTGTTCGTTCTTCATTTTATTTACAAAGAAATCGATTTTAAAACTTACCTGGGTTATAAGATAAACAGATATCCCATTACTTTAGCTTTATTATATTTTTGTTATTTTGCATTGCACTATGCAGGTTAAGAAAACTTAAATAATTTTTACACCACTTCGCGAGTATTGACTTCAAGATTTCAATACTAGTTGTATTGACATGTGCTCCCGCGAAAGGTCAACTTGTTTTAAAGGTGAGCCCTGAAGCCGTTTGGTTTGACCTTCCCTGGTCCATCTCATTTGAACGGCATGTCAGGCCCCCAAGATCAACCCTTTTAACCAGTGATGGCAAACGAACCGAGCACGAAAGAACACACGGTACTCGAACCCTGCTAACGACTTAACCGAATCGAATCCCAATTTCTAAAAAAAAATTCGATTCCTATCTCTACTTTAATAGAATCTGCGGGATACTCCCTGAGTCCTATGGGCATAGGTTACAAATAATCAGCAAATAGCAGGTGGCTTAACAATTGGATTTTATGTGTTGATTTTTTTTTTTTTTTTGCATTGTGTTGAAATTTAAAGTGTTATCTTGTTGACATCTAAAACTGAATCGTGTTACCTTTATTTAGAGATGGTAGGGGAGGGGTTGCTATTGTTGTTAGTAAAGCTGTACATTCAAATAATACGTGTTATTTTGTTTTATGATATAAAAATATTTTTCAGAATTTTTTTCCTACAGACATGGCATACCAACGAGGGGATAGTTGACATAGGTTTGAGTTCAGGGCCTGATTTCATTAAGTGAGCTTAAGTATTAAGACTAGTGTCGAGATGTTGATCTCAATGTTGAATAGTCATCTAATCTGAATGTCAGGCGACTATTTGTTTAGGTATTTTCTCTCACGATATCACAACCAATTCAACACAACAGTGTATATTGCAGTTCACCCTATAAGTTTATTCAATGTATAAAGACAGCTATGGTTAAAACACTGTATCAAGACAACTAGTGTTAAACACTATATGGAGACAACTACGGATAAAACACTCAGCAACACGCAAAAAGTTACACCGTGAATCATCCAACTCTACTGCACGGCCATTGTTCCACAGCAGCAGCAACAGCGTTAACTATCTAGTTATTTCCCTTTACCCAAACACGTCACAAAAATCTCAACATAATATTAACAGCGAAACATATACTCTCTACACTAAACATCTTTTCCATATCAAACATTTACTGCAACCCCAAAATAATAGCAGTGATTCTCATACCCTTGACAACTAGAGCCTTCAAAATTAAAATTGCATAGAAATCTCCCAAGCCGTTCAAAATGTCGCACACCCCCTTCAAAATATCTCTTAACCCGTTCAAAATGTCCCCCAACCTGTTCAAAATGTCGCACACCCCCTTCAAAATATCTCTTAGCCCGTTCAAAATGTCCCCCAACCTGTTCAAAATGTCCCCCAACCCGTTAAAAATATCTCCCAACCCGTTCTCCCCAATCTGTTCAAAATGTCGCACACCCCCTTCAAAATATCTCTTAGCCCGTTCAAAATGTCCCCCAACCTGTTCAAAATGTCCCCCAACCCGTTAAAAATATCTCCCAACCCGTTCAAAATGTCCCCCAACCCGCTCAAAATGTCGCACACCCCCTTCAAAATATCTCTTAACCCGTTCAAAATGTCCCCCAATCTGTTCAAAATGTCCCCCAACCCGTTCAAAATATCTCCAAATCCGTTCAAAATGTCCCCCAACCCGCTCAAAATGTCCCCAACCCGTTCAAAATGTCCCCCAACCCGTTCAAAATGTCCCCCAACCTGTTCAAAATGTCTCCCAAACCCGTTCAAAAAATCTCCCAACCCGTTCAAATATTGCGTCTGATTATTCTTGTTCTTTTTTAAATCAGTTATATTAACGTATGGTTTTGCTTTCTAGTTGAGTGGCAAAACTTTCGAACGGCTAATTGACCCACTTCCCTCAACCTATCAAACTAAAACTTGGCACAAAGACTCGTTGCATAAACAATACATTGTATACAATTTTCAACACCACGCCCCAAACCCGAACCGAAACAATCAGGTTTTTTTCTGTTTATCAAAGAAAAGATGTACTGTACCTCGTCTCCGGGGGCACGAGACCCCCACCCCCAAAGGGAACGTTGACTCTGGTAAAACGTTTAAGTATTTAGAAAAGTTAATTATTATAAGTAAGTTTTTTTTTTTTCACTTTGCCTTCATTATATAAACTTATGTTAGCAGTTCTTTTTGAAATGGAAACCCTTAAGTAAGAAAATATCGACATCACATATTTATTCTAGGGACCCAATTGCAGTATATGGATTGATGGGCTCAAAAAATGTTTCTAAGATTAAGCGACGGAAACATTTTTTAAAACTCTTCCATTGCTCTCCCATTAAGTGTAGAATGTTGCTAAAATAAATTATAGTATTTGATTTCTTGATTTTTGAATTGATAATAAAATTTCTGAGGCCTATAAAAATTTAAACGGTGATGTTATGCTAGGTAAAATGCATAACCTTAAGGGCGCCACAACTGGAATGAATTTAGGTCATGTTCCCCTCGTGTGGCGTTAATGTTTCTTTTATCATTATTAGGACAAAATTTAGGAGCTTCCCACCCAAAACTTAGAAATGTCACCTCAAAATTGTCTGAAAGAAACACCGAATTCAAATAAGCGCTAAAATACACCCCTGCATTTTGAATTTAAACCCTAAAGTTAGGCAACACATTCCCACACACTGATCAATATTATAGTAAGGGATTGAATATAAGCTTGTGCAAAATGAATATCCTTGGGTACGCCACAACCGGGGTGAATTCAGTTTATGTATGGCACTGGCACCATAATGTAAGTACACAAGTACAATAAGTACATAATAAAAAAAAATCTAATATAAACATTGAATTCAAAAATATTTCCAAAATGCATCTACCGTCCATGAGAATTGTCCATTCATCTCGGTCCTACGCTTTCCTTTCCAGTTGCTTTCAGTTGTATTCCATATTTTGTATGGCGGCCGCTAGCTCAAGTGTCGATGTATTTTTTAGGTCATCGTCTCTTGTTTTCCCTGTTAATTCCATGTTAGGGATTGTCTGGTATCTCATCTGGGGGTTTGCAAAGAGTGTGTACCCTATCCACTATCCACCCCTATCTTTTCCTTACGTTGTCTTCAGCAATAAGCTCTGTTATGTCCTTTTTAGAAAGTCTTTTTTGTCATGGTGTGTGGCCATTTGATGATCATGATCTTTCTACGGCGATTGTTTATGAAGATCTTTACTTTAAGGACTGTTTTGACATTTGTGTTGAAAATAAATTATGACTTTGGTTTGAAATTCCACTCCTTTGACTGTGACTCTTTGTTTTTTTTTCTTGATTAGCCAAAATGCTGCCATAGTCTTTTCCCTTCAAGCCCTGACATGCGTTTTGGATCCACCATTCATGTCAATGGCGCTGCCTAAGTATGTAAATAGCTCCACATTTTCCAGTGCATTTCCTGCCAGAGACATATGCTCTTTGTTGGCTGATTCTACCTTCATAATTTTTGTCTTGCATTGATTGTAACCTAAACTCTGAAACAAATTACTTTCAGCCATTATATACCAAAAAAAACATTTTGGTGCCCCCACTAGTCTGGGGCCCCGGGCGCCATCCCTTAGATACGCCTCTGGTCACTGCCTACAGGCAACTTGGGATTACGAATCGGGATCCTGAGTTTCGAAAATAATGGGATATCGGACAAAAACGGATGCTTGAAAATACCGGCATTGGATTTATGAAAATCGCGATTTTTGAAATTCCCGGGATTTCATTTTCAAATAGATATATATATATATATATATATCGCTTTTCTTAGTTTCCATGTGGTAGTTAAAGCACTCGAATATTTATGTGACCTGAAGATACATGCCATTTGTAACACTTCCAATGACTGCTGTGTAATAAGCTTCTTTAAACTTTTTGTCAATGTTATTCTTAATGTGTATGCCAATTTTCATTATGACAATGCAATACCAATTTGTCTTTATTCATTTTGCTTAAAAGTCAAAATTGGTATAAAATGTCGGATTAAAGAGCGCAGAATGTTGGTAGCTTAAACGCTGAGATACTTGCATAACCCAAATGACTATTTCTTAGTATTTCTGAGGCCACATTGCGACCAGTTGAGAAAACATGTCGTGGATATTTAGAAGCTTGGCAAAAACAGCGGATTCCTCGTTGGAAATGTCTACGGCAATGAGATTGAAAATCTTGGCTCTGAGGATGACGAACATGAAGACACACTGCCGCTTAAGAGACAATTAGAAATTGAAATACAAAAGAAATTTCAGGCTCAAGATAATATTTACAGACCAACTGATGAAGACATTGATACATTTTTTTTTTAAAAAATAGAGTCGGCTTTCTTTGAGAATAGCGGTTAAAAAAGAAAATATCTAGAATTGCGTACGCTAGTTGAGGTCTATTTCCCCGAAAGGTGTGTAGTCTGAGCGGGTGTTCACGTCATCAGAATAATTTTGTCACCATTTGCGGTAAAAAAAATAAAGTTATCAAACATTAGAAACGTTATCATTTCAACGATCTCATTATTCAAATTTGACAAAAGATAAAAACAACAAAAATTATGTCAATATTGATAATGCATGAATTTAGAAATTTTTATTGTTAAAAGCTTATTAAAAATCTAATTGCTATTTCTTTTTTAATTTTTTTTCTTTCATTCATAAACCATCACCTCTAATCTTGACACAAAATTCTCTAAATAATGACTATCAGAAATGTTGTTAAAAATTCCGGACTCCAGTATTCGTAGCCTTCATTATCGAAAATACCGGCTTCAGTAAAAGAAGGGACCGGTTTTGAAACCCCTACTGGCAATTCGCACTAAACCCCCCCCCTCCCGGGAAAGCTTGAAATTCCACTCCAAGTGGGGCTTGTCTGAAAGAAATGCTGCTTACACACTCAACGTAAACCACATGTTAAAGAACATTCGGATTTGGCGTTACGATATTGATTTCAAGTGAGTCATATTGCCGATATCTTAGTAGACCAGGCCTTCAACTAGAGCAATAATATCTAAAGGACGGTATTTAAGATATGTTTTCTTTTAATGACGTGGGTTGACATGAAATAACAAAGCTCAACGCTGGCCCATTGCCGTGAGCAGGGGAAACTGGACATACCTCAAACCCTTGAGACAGAAGAAAAAATGGTGCTATTGGCATGTTCAGCAAGTGTTACAAAATTATTATGTTCCTGCGCGAGTTAGCGCATATGCCAGGGACATTGTTGTAGCAAGTTTCATTATTACCAGGTTGCACCGGGGTAGGGGGTGTCAAACTTAAATTCCGCCCAGGGTGGCACAATTTGTCGCTACGCCACTGCTCCACTGAAACTATTGAAAACTTTACATGGGCAAAAGCGCAAGGGAAGAAATTCTAGTAGGTGTTTAAGATGAAATGAAAAAAATTGATGGAAAGATTTTTAGTAGGTGTTGTTATTCAACTTCATCAGTAGGCTGCTGTAGGTGTTGATGTTATTTTTTTCATCAGTAGGCTACTGTAGGTGTTGATGTTATTCAATTTCATCAGTAGGCTAGTGTAGGTGTTGATGTTATTCAACTTCATCAGTAGGCTGCTTTGGGTGTTGATGTTATTCAACTTCATCAGTAGGCTACTGTAGGTGTTGATGTTATTCAACTTCATCAATAGGCTGCTGTAGGTGTTGATGTTATTTTTTTCATCAGTAGGCTACTGTAGGTGTTGATGTTATTCAATTTCATCAGTAGGCTACTGTAGGTGTTGATGTTATTCAACTTCATCAGTAGGCTGCTTTGGGTGTTGATGTTATTCAACTTCATCAGTAGGCTACTGTAGGTGTTGATGTCATTCAACTTCATCAGTAGGCTACTGTAGGTGTTGATGTTATTCAACTTCATCAGTAGGCTACTGTAGGTGTTGATGTTATTCAACTTCATCAGTAGGCTGCTTTGGGTGTTGATGTTATTCAACTTCATCAGTAGGCTACTGTAGGTGTTGATGTTATTCAACTTCATCAATAGGCTACTGTAGGTGTTGATGTTATTCAACTTCATCAGTAGGCAGTTGTAGGTGTTGATGTTATTCAACTTCATCAGTAGGCTGCTGTAGGTGTTGATGTTATTCAACTTCATCAGTAGGCTGCTTTAGGTGTTGATGTTATTCAACTTCATCAATAGGCTACTGTAGGTGTTGATGTTATTCAACTTCATCAGTAGGCAGCTGTAGGTGTTGATGTTATTCAACTTCATCAGTAGGCTACTGTAGGTGTTGATGTTATTCAACTTCATCAGTAGGCTGCTGTAGGTGTTGATGTTATTCAACTTCATCAGTAGGCTGCTTTAGGTGTTGATGTTATTCAACTTCATCAGTAGGCTGCTGTAGGTGTTGTTATTCAACTTCATCAGTAGGCTACAGTAGGTGTTGATGTTATTGAACTTCATCAGTAGGCTACTGTGGATGTTGATGTTATTCAACTTCATCAGTAGGGTACTGTAGGTGTTGATGCTATTCAACTTCATCAGTAGGCTGCTGTGGGTGTTGATGTTATTCAACTTCATCAGTAGGCTACTGTAGGTGTTGATGTTATTCAACTTCATCAATAGGTTACTGTAGGTGTTGATGGTATTCAACTTCATCAGTAGGCTGCTGTAGGTGTTGATGTTATTCAATTTCATCAGTAGGCTGCTGTAGGTGTTATGTTATTCAAATTCATCAGTAGGCTAATGTAGGTGTTAATGTTATTCAACTTCATCAGTAAGCTACAGTAGGTGTTGATGTTAATCAACTTCATCAGTAGGCTACTGTAGGTGTTGATGTTATTCAACTTCATCAGTAGGCTACTGTAGGTGTTGATGGTATTCAACTTCATCAGTAGGCTACTGTAGGTGTAGATGTTATTCAACTTCATCAGTAGGCTGCTGCAGGTGTTGATGTTATTCAACTTCATCATTAGGCTACTGTGGGTGTTGATGTTATTCAACTTCATCAGTAGGCTACTGTAGGTGTTTATGTTATTCAACTTCATCAATAGGCTACTGTAGGTGTTGATGCTATTCAACTTCATCAGTAGGCTGCTGTGGGTGTTGATGTTATTCAACTTCATCAGTAGGCTACTGTAGGTGTTGATGTTATTCAACTTCATCAATAGGCTGCTGTAGGTGTTGATGTTATTCAACTTCATCAGTAGGCTGCTGTAGGTGTTGATGTTTTTTAATTTCATCAGTAGACTGCTGTAGGTGTTGATGTTATTCAAATTCATCAGTAGGCTACTGTAGGTGTTAATGTTATTCAACTTCATCAGTAGGCTACTGTGGGTGTTGATGTATTCAACTTCATCAGTAGGCTACTGTAGGTGTTGATGTATTCAACTTCATCAGTAGGCTACTGTAGGTGTTGATGTTATTCAACTTCATCAGTTGGCTACTGTAGGTGTAGATGTTATTCAACTTGATCAGTAGGCTGCTGTAGGTGTTGATGTTATTCAACTTCATCAGTAGGCTATTGTGGGTGTTGATGTTATTCAACTTCATCAGTAGGCTTCTGTAGGTCGTAATGCTATTCAACTTCATCAGTAGGCTGCTGTGGGTGTTGATGTTATTCAACTTCATCAGTAGGCTGCTGTGGGAGTTGATGTTATTCAACTTCATCAGTAGGCTACTGTGGGTGTTGGTGTTATTCAACTCTATCAGTAGGCTACTGTAAGTTTTGATGTTATTCAACTTCATCAGTAGGCTGCTGTAGTTGTGTAGATTTGAATTAACAATTTAATATCATTCAAATATTATAAAGATTTTAAAAAGTTAAATGTTATTTCTTTAGTTAATTCATTTTTAATGAGCTGGGGGGGAGCAGAATATATGCTTTGGTCTTAGGCGTTGAAATTATTAAATTCGGCCCTGACCTCAGACGTAATATCAGTGTGTGATAAATCGGGTGTGATGTCGAACATGTTTCTAAAATATCTCGCAGACTTTATATCCATTACAAGCATCTCCTTTACCCGATTTGCCATAAAATGTAAAAACTTATTCTGGGTTTTAGGTGCAAGACAATATACAGATGATTTCATCCTTGTGGCACCCGTTTCTTGTGCTTAAATTAGATGCTAAGGAAAGAACAGGAGCCAGGTTTTTTACACATTTTAAATTGTCCATATTGTGTCAACCCCTCACCCCTCCCTAGTGACGCCACTGAGGGCTTGTACACATTTTTATCTCCAACCAATGCATATCAATGGTATTTCTATTCAAAAAAATTTAGTGCCGTCTGACGAGTCAATATATTTCTTATGTAGTAGTCTATTACTAATGTGTAATATTTCCCAGGCTTTGGATGACCTATAGCCTATAGCAGGGGTCTCAAAATCGCAGACGATATTTCGCGGTCCACAACATGACAAAAAAAAGTTAAGTGTTAATGCAGCCGGCACGTCTTCCCCATTCTCATATCTATAATGTGTTCCTTCGGGACGTTTTCAGTCGAAGCTCACCGACTAGTCTAACTCTGATTTTTATTATGTTTGCATATATTTATTGTATGTTGATTAAAATGGTAAGAGCCTATTTAAAATCGGACTAAAAGTTTTTATTGTATACCATTTTATGAGACAACATAGCCATAGCGCAGTTTTCAGAAAAGTTTTAAAAAGTCATTTGGTGGCTAATGCACAGCCATAATTGTTTAAATCGTAGCAATCGGATACAGTATCAGAGAATTCCTTTTTAAATTGCCGCTAGTGTTTACGAGGAGGGAAAATCTGAGCCTGTCAGCTTGGTCACTTTCAACATAGTATTAGTCAAAAGGGCCTTTTCTACGATAATAAAAATCAAAATTCATTCTCCTTACAATAGATTGTTCCTTCGCATCAATAATTCATAAATATGGCATCTCCTGCCTACTGTTTGAACACGGGTTATTGGAGAAGGATGGGGTGGTTGTTCCTGTACTAAGTACTTAGTGTGAAAGATGCCCACCCCGCCCACCCCCCCCCCTTTTTTTTTTGTGAGCTTCAAATGTAGGTGATTGATCTTCATTGCAATTTTAAGTTCAGGGAGGTGAATGGAAAAACTGACAAACATGGACAATTTATGAGAGCATTGCCCTCCACCTTCACTGAGACGTGTCCACATCTAAATATAAATAATTATTGGACTTCTCATTAATTGATATAGGCACAGTCATTGAACAGTTCATGGACAACATTTCACCAAAGTTTTATCGATATCGGATGAATGGTAGAAGAGCGTATACGGGACATACATGCATACCTACATACATACAGACAGACATTCATTTTTTTTTTCCTATTGAGTAGGTGGCATGCGTTGCAGTGCTACACAAAGAAATAAAGCGTTTGTGTTTTAATAATGTTTTTTGAAGTACTTTTTATATACTTATTTGTTTGTTTTTTTTACCTTCTGGTGCATACTCGAATAATTAGAAGGTTTTTTTGAAAGCGGGAGCAGGCCGCACACAGCTGTCCATGTGAGCAGGCCGCACACTGCTGTCCATGTGAGCAGGCCGCACACAGCTGTCCATGTGAGCAGGCCGCACACAGCTGTCCATGTGAGCAGGCCGCACACAGCTGTCCATGTGAGCAGGCCGCACACAGCTGTCCATGTGAGCAGGCCGCGCACAGCTGTCTATGTGAGCAGGCCGCACACTGCTGTCTAAGTGAGCAGGCCACACACTGCTGTCTATGTGAGCAGGCCGCACACTGCTGTCTAAGTGAGCAGGCCACACACTGCTGTCTAAGTGAGCAGGCCACACACTGCTGTCTAAGTGAGCAGGCCACACACTGCTGTCTAAGTGAGCAGGCCACACACTGCTGTCTAAGTGAGCAGGCCACACACAGCTGTCCACGTGAGAAGCATTGATGTTCAAAATTTAGCCCACCCACTTGTAGCAATTGATCCCCCATGCTATAGCTATGTTTGAAATTATATTTATATATCTCATTTAGTACATATAAACATATTTAGAGCCCCCCCAAATAAACGGAATATTGTAAAATGTTAGTACTAATTCAGAAATCAACTTCTTATGTCACATACAAACTTAAATGTCGCAGCTTGTATTTGATTCAATTCCATCCACACGTGTATCAGCTCTGTTTGAAATTATATTTACATAGCTCATATAAGGAAAAAAACGAATTTAGGGCCCCCCATCCCCAAACGGAATATTGTAAAATGGTTGTACTTATTCAGAAACCTTTTGAGGGTGTGCACAAAACAACTCACTAAAGTTTTATCGCAATCGGATTAATGGCACAGGAATGCATACAGAAATTATATTCAAATATCTCAAATCAGAAAAAAACTATTTTAGGGTCCCCGGTCCAAAGCTGAATATGGCAAATTGGTTGTACAAATTCAGAAACCTACTAAATTATGTCACACACAAACGGTAATATCGATGTTTCTATTTGATTAAATTTCATCTACTAATGCATTAGCTCTGTTTAAAATTATATTTTTATATCTCATATAATTTTTTTTTAAAAAATTTAAGGCCTCCGACCCAAAACAGAATTTTGTGAAATGGTATCGGTCGCCCAAGGATGAGGTGGATTGATGATGTAAAGACAGATTTACACCAGTTGGGGGTTCGAGCATGGAGACGGAAAGCCATGGATGGCTCCGAACGGAAGGATGTGGTGGAGCAGGCCAGGGCCCTACATGGGCTGTAGTGCCATTGATGATGTTGATGATGACTTATAATATTATATCACACACAAATTAAAATGTCGCTATTTATATTTGATTGAAATTCCATCCACCAAAGCATTAGTTCTTTCTGAATTTATATTTATAGAGCTCATTTAAGAAAAAACGAAGTAAGGGCCGCTGGTTTGAAACAGAATGTTTTAAAATGTTTGCACCAATTTAGAAATCTTTGCGGGTGGGTGCATATCAATTCACCAAAGTTTTATCGCAATCAGATGAATGATATAGGAACGTATGTGGAAATGATTGGTGTTTACATCACTTAAAGAGATGTCCAATTATTGTGTCTGTATCAACAAATGAGATGTCAAATTAGTGTCTCTATATTAACTAATAAGAGATTCAATGATTGTGTCTTTATTAGCCAATGAGATGTTCAATGTTAGTGTATTTATCAATTATCGAAAAGTCTAATGATTGTGTTTATATCAACTAATGAGGCGTCCAATGATTGTGTCTATATCAACTATCGAGAAGTCTAATGATTGTGTTTATATCAACTAATGAGAATCCAATGATTGTGTCTATATCATCTATCAATATGTCTAATGATTGTGTTTATATCAACTAACAATTGTTTATACCTAATGAGACTCAAAAATTGTCTATATTAACTAATAAGACGTCTAATGATTGTATCAATATTGATAATGAGATGATCAATGATTGTGTCTATATCAACTATGAGAAATCCAATAATTTTGTCTCGATCAAATAATGAGACGTCCAATAACTGTGTCTATATCAACTAATGAGACGTCCAATAATTGTGTCTATGTCAACTAATGAGACGTCCAATGACTGTGTCTAGATCAATTAATGAGACGTCCAATGACTGTGTCTATATCAACTAATGAGACGTCAAATAATTGTGTCTATGTCAACTAATGAGACGTCCAATGACTGTCTAGATCAATTAATTCAGCGGTTCTCAACCTTTCTAATGCCTCGACCCCTTTAATACAGTTCCTCATGTTGTGGCGACCCCCAACCACAAAATTATTTTGGTTGATACTTAATAATTGTTGAGTATATGTGTTTTCAGATGGTCTCAGGCGACCCCTGGGAAACGGCCGTGCGACCTCCGAAGGGGTCGCGACCCACAGGTTGAGAACCGCTGAATTTATGAGACGTCCAATGACTGTGTCTAGATTATATAATGAGACGTACAATGACTGTGTCTAGATCATTAATGAGAAGTCCAATAATTAATAAGTTGGTGGTTTCGCCTTCGGTTTTTTTCCGAAAATCATTTTTAATTTTCGGTCTGGATTTTGTTTCGGCTTAAATCATCAAATCACCTTCGGTCGGTCTTTAGTCTCATCTGAAATTAATTTTTTTTTTTTTAAAGTCATTAATAGACACAATAAATTTAACAACTATAAAGACAGAATCTTTTATAGTTTAAGTCAGTTAATATATTCTTAATAAATATAATTTTTATCCCCGGTAATTCCCTCGATTGGGGAAAACTCTGTTTCCGTCTTCCCTGGATAAGCAAATGCCCCGGGACATGAGAAACCCTAATGTTGCATGAGTCAAATGTTAAGTCGAGTCTCCAATGACTAATCATGGTACATTAGGTGTTATTGATTGTAGATATTAATGGTTGGATGTGTGATTGTACAGGCAAACTCTTGACTATAATTTTAATCTTATTGTACATGTCAACCAGGATTATATTCTACGTGTGCATGTCAGTTATGATTATATTCTACGTGTGCATGTCAGTTATGATTATATTCTACTTGTGCATAGAAAACCATGAGCATATTCTACTTTTACATGTTAACTACGATCATATTCTACTTGCACATTTGCACTACGATCATATTCTACTTGCACAAGTTAACTATGATTGTATTCTACTAGTGCATGATGACTATCATTATGTTCTACTTGTGCGTGTCAACTATGATTATATTCTACTTGTACATGTTAACTACGATCATATTCTACTTGTACATGTTAACTACGATCATATTCTACTTGTACAAGTTAACTACGCTCATATTCTACTTGTACATGTTAACTACGATCATATTCTACTTGTACAAGTTAACTATGATTATATTCTACTTGTACATGTTAACGATGAGTATATTCTACTTGTACATGTTAACTACGCTCATATTCTACTTGTACAAGTTAACTATGATTATATTCTACTTGTACATGTTAACGATGAGTATATTCTACTTGTACATGTTAACTACGCTCATATTCTACTTGTACATGTTAACTACGATCATATTCTACTTGTACATGTTAACTACGCTCATATTCTACTTGTACAAGTTAACTATGATTATATTCTTCTTCTTCTTCTTCTTTATTTTAAGGGCCCACGATCAATGAATTGATCATTCTGGCTCCTATGTTTCAGAGGGGTTTGCGATGTTACTGTCCATGGGTTTCAATGGGATACTTCACTGGTTGCAAGGGCGACTCAGCAGTGGTGTTATGAACTGGGGGTTGGAATACAGGAGGCAATAGACACAAATGTATCGAGTGTAGCCGCCTCAACTGTTGCTTTTGGAAGCTTGTTCCAGTCCCCTATTGTCTTCGGCAGGAATGAGGAGCTTCTGTACTTTGTTCTTGTTTTTACCAGCCGGAACAGTTTGTCGTGGCTTCGTCGCAGTCTGGGGGGAAGATGAACGAGTTTCTGTTTGATTCCGGAGCAGTGCACCAGCCCATTTGTTATCTTGTACAACATGGTGAGCCTAGATAGTCGTCGTCGTTTTTCCAATGTCGACCAGCCCAACCCATTTTGTTCCTTTTTCGCCCTATCGACGTCCTTCCGAACCTCAGTCGTCAGTTTAATGTAAACCGCGCAAGCAGCGACCGTTTTTAACTTTCCGGCTTTGGTCCGGGTCTTCTTCCGTTCACGAACCATCTCTGCCAACCTCTTGTTCCAAAAGGGGTGGAACTTGAGGTTGCCATTAATTCTAGGGAGAGTATTTTTATCCACTGTGAGGATACCATTCACGAATTTGCTGTATGCAGGGTCAATGTTTTCAGAGGTATCTGGAATCCCAGCTTATTCCTCCACCGTACTCTCTACTTTTTCTCAAAATAGTGTCCACTTGGATTTGCCGAACAGCCAGTGTCTCCTAGCAAACCTTGACTTTGCAAGTACAAGATTGATTGTGATGAGAGTCGATCGATCATCGCTGCCCACCTCTTCCAAGACTTCGCATAGGATCTTTGCCTCAAGCTCGGCAGAGACCAGTGTTATATCGGGGCGTGATGTGGCACTTTTGTCATAATGAAGCAATGCTGTTTCACTGTTGCCGTTGTGCAGCCTGATTAGGTTGGTCGTGAGCTCGACCTCCTCTAAATAGCGCCCTTAGACGTTTGTATTGTGATTATTCATACCCCCCACTTGGGCATTGAAATCCCCTGCTATTATTCTATCGCTAAAGGGGGTTGTGCCCTGCAGGGGCAGGCACAAATAGTTCCTAGGTGTGTAATAAATATTGTTAATGGTAAAAGACTTACCCCTTACGACTACTCTTAGGGTCAGAGTATCCGTCCCGCTAATGTTCCTGCTCTCTAACAGTTCCGCTGTGAGGTGGTTTTTCACAAGAGTTACCAACCCTTGGCACCTTACGCAAGGGCAGCGGTAAACTGAAAAGCCCGTGACGTGCACTTGGTGCTTTTTCAGTAGGCATTCCTGAAGTAGAGCTACGTCCACTGTGGAGAAGTTTCGTGAGCTCGGGGATTTGCCTTCTGACCCCGTGGAAATTAAGCTGCATAATTACCAACGTTTTAGGGAGGTGACCAGCGGCACTTTGCATAGTGTCCCAGTAGCACCAGAGCTTGCAGTTCGCCTGAGCCCCATATACAATCTGCAAGGGATGAGGGGATTCGAGTTCACCTCGCTTACATTTCTTTTTGATGTACTAGCCGTGTGTAATGAATAGTGACGAGGCTGTTTTCTCTTACCTTCACCCAGAGGAAGATTACAAGTAATCCCCCCCCCCCTTTTTTTTTTCACTTTGGGAGACAGACGTAGCGACGTAAAATGTTTAGCTTCAGGTAGTCAAGCCCACCCTACTGGTCGGTAACGCCACGCAGAGGAACAACTCTTGCATTAACTGACAACTAAATGTCTCTATGTGATCACATTAAGACACTACAATGAACAACACGTATTTTTTTCTATGTGATCGCGCTAAGACACTACGATGACTAGCACATAATTGTCTCAATGTGGTATAACTAAGACACTATGATGAGCAACACTCAATTGTCTCTATGTGATCCCACTTGGGCTATACAATGACCAATCAGTAATTGCCTCCATGTAATCCCACGGAGTAACTACGATGATCAACACCTAGTTGTATCTATGTGATTCCAATGAGACACAACAATGACCAATACCTAAATGTCTCTTTTCGAAAACACTGAAAAAATGGGATGACCAACCCTTAACTCTATCTGTTCACACAGGGACACTGAGATGACCAACCCTTAACTCTATCTGTTCACACAGGGACACCGACATGACCAACCCTTAACTCTATCTGTTCACACAGGGACACTCAGAGGACCAGCCCTTAACTCTATCTATGCACACAGGGACACTGAGATGACCAGCCCTTAACTCTATCTATTCACACAGGGACACTGACTTGACCAACCCCTAAAGATCCCCATGTGATCACACTGTGACACTGCGATGACAAACACTTAAGCTTAACACATAGGTAAATAAAAGATGAAAATGAATTAGATTTCAGATATGTGAATTATGTGAATAAGTTGACTAAGAAGTTAAACTCTATATATTCAACATGTGCAATAGCTTAGGAAGGAATGCAAAGGCTGCAATCTGTCCTTTGCAACATTGTTTTTTTATTCAGAACATGTCCCGCCCTCGGTAGAATTGAGTCTTTCTACGCCTCTGCTTGCTGGCAAGCCCCAGTTGACATGACATTTCATTTCGACAACGATGACCGCAAGAAGAATCATGAAGAAGATCTTTGGGGACCCCAGGTTAACTGACGCATTCGTTGGTTTCTGTGTAGCCGCAACTGAAGTGACGGCCTTGGATGTCGTTAAATCACAGGTAGGGCTTCTTTTCAATTCAGATATTGTAAAAAACGGTTCCATTGAAGAGCCAAAGCATTCACATGTGTAAAAACCAGCATCGCTGCATTTGGCGTCATTCACCATGAGCTTCACTTTTGTTTCGTCCAATTTGTTAGTCGCACTCTTTGTGAACTCAAACGTCCAGTTTCTTCCGTCAGGGACAGTCGGTTTCGTGGGGGTGCCATCATAGTGTGTCAGCAACTTTGCACTCTCTAATGGCTTGTTATAGAATAGTTGTAGCATCATTAACATGCATCGTGTAACGCCGTCAACAATACGATTTACATCGCAAGTCATGGAGAATCTATCACCGTCTTTAACCTCCGTCTTGTCTAATATCGGATCGAGGCCAAGCGTTAAAGGTAACGTTAAGCATATCAGAAATGGGTATGACCATGTCAACGTTTTTATACATATCATGTTGCAGGTTTTATTCTGTTGCTCTTTATATGTTTCCGTTTGAAATTTATAATTTAAAAAAGACAACAATTCTGTGGTTTCAGTCTTACACAAGTCTTCTACTTGTACATGTTAACGATGAGTATATTCTACTTGTACATGTTAACTACGATCATATTCTACTTGTACATGTTAACTACGATCATATACTACTTGTACAAGTTAACTATGTTTATATTCTCCTTGTGCATGTTAACTATTCTCGTATTAGCTATAATTTTACATTTTAACCCTGGTTATCTGAGCTGTCATTGCACCCATTGTCTTTGCTCACCTGGCCTAAATAAAAATGGCGTCTCTAAACTCGACATGTTGCCCTTTTTATTACTCTCATTTATCTGTTCCCCGGGATAGTCAAACTTTTTTTTTGTTATTTAAAAAGTTAGAAGTTCGGTAAGAGTGAATAAAAGAGTGGGAATAGGAGAGTGTGAATAGAAGAGTCGGAATAAAAGAGTGGGAATAAAAGAATAAGAATAGCAGAGTGGGATTAGGAGTGTGGGAATAGGAAAGTGGGAATAGAAGAGTGGGAATAGAAGAATGGGAATAGGAGAGTGGAAATAGAAGAGTGGAGTAGGAAATTGGGAACGGAGGCGTGGGGCATTTTGAAAACTCCAACCTTGTTATCCCACATCAGCGGTTCTCATCCTGTGGGTCGCGACCCCTTTTAGGGTCAAACGACCCTGTTACAGGGGTCGCCCAAGACGATCAGAACACACATATACTCAGCAGTTTTGAAGAATCAACGAAAATAATTTTTGTGGTTTTGGGGTCGCAATCGTTACACATCTAAATATAAATAATTATTGGACTTTTCATTAATTTATATAGACCCAGTCATTGAACAGTTCATTAATTAATCTAGACAAAATTAATTCGGGTATTTTTACTGAACATCGATTGCCTCATGCTAAGACCCACGCAAGGAGCAGAAAGAAAAAGACCAATTATATTGAGGTAGGATTGATGCCAGCAAGGAGCAGGAAAGAATACCTAGTGTGTTGACATAGGATTGATGCCAGCAAGGAGCAGGAAAGAATACCTAGTGTGTTGACATAGGATTGATGTCAGCAAGGAGCCGGAAAGAATACCTAGTGTGTTGACATAGGATTGATGCCAGCAAGGAGCAGGAAAGAATACCTAGTGTGTTGACATAGGATTGATGCCAGCAAGGAGCAGGAAAGAATACCTAGTGTGTTGACATAGGATTGATGCCAGCAAGGAGCAGGAAAGAATACCTAGTGTGTTGACATAGGATTGATGCCAACAAGGAGCAGGAAAGAATACCTAGTGTGTTGACATAGGATTGATGCCAGCAAGGAGCAGGAAAGAATACCTAGTGTGTTGACATAGGATTGATTCCAGCAAGGTGCAGGAAAGAACACCTAGTGTGTTGACATAAGATTGATTCCAGACGGGAGCAGGAAAGAATACCTAGTGTGTTGACATAGGATTGATTCCAGACGGAAGCAGGAAAGAATACCTAGTATGTTGACATATGATTGATTCCAGACGGGAGCAAGAAAGAATACCTAGTGTGTTGACATAGGATTGATTCCAGCAAGGAGCAGGAAAGAACACATAGTGTGTTGACATAGGATTGATTCCAGACTGTAGCAGGAAAGAATACTGAGGATGTTGACATAGGATTGTTCCCAGCAAGCAGCTAGACATAACAGAAGAAGACACATAATAGGTAAAACTCAAATCCATAGAATTTCATTAAACGACGATAAGAAATAAAAATGCCAGACTGCTTGATAAAACGAATCGTCTGGTCTGACATCTCCAATGAAGAACTAAGATGCACTTTGGGGTTAACATATATTTCGTACATTTTGCAAGCACGGAACTGGATATTGTTTCTGGTAATTTCTGAAGTGTGTTACAAATAGTGCTACCCCAATTAGTGACTTATTAAAGAAATGTATACTGCTACAAACTTTATTTTCAACATTCCTTTATGGGAAGTAATCATAAGTTTCTGACATTTTTCTGTTATAAAATAGAAAGTTTATATCCAATGAACGAATCTCACAACATTGATTCATCTTGTGTCACATTTAATCTGTTAACAGTACATATGACATCAAAAATAATTTGTACGCAATCCATCTGACGTCATATATAATTTGATAAGTCAAACTTTCAACATTTTTCAAGGGAAGACAACTGGATACTTTATCTTGTAAACCACTGTACTAAGATATACTGCAATACCAGCCATTTTTAAACAGTACTTTATTTAGAGGAATTTTTTAAAATACAATACAACACTGCCGCATTTCTTTATTTGCTTTTGTTGTTGTTTTGATTAGTTGATGCAAACAATCAAATCTAATGTCTTATCAATTTAATGAAGGAATCAATCACATCCTCCATCTGTGGTGTGTAGACGAAGTCTTTGGAAGAAGGAACAGTCTTTGCTATCCATTTAAGGTATTGAGACACTCGTGTGTACACTGCGGGTATTTTACCTATGGCAAATAAGGCATATGTAATAAGGCATATGTATAAGGCATATGTAATGAGGCAGATGATTGTATTTCATAATAAAGAGAACGAATTTTTCAGTTCCTCGTGTGATTTTAAATATTTTTGGATTGTAAACGGCAATCTCTTGGTTTCTTGAGATGTGTATATGTTATTTAGGACACAATAAAACCCTATAACAATGATGTCAGCCAAGCCATTAGGTATGACCCCACGCAGGGGCGTCATTTCAGGTCTTACTCAAGGAGGAAGGAGGGAAAACCAAAACTTGGTAGCTTCTTGTAGGCGTCACGGTACATAGCAATTTAAAGAAAACCTGCAAATTGGGGGGGGGGGGGGCTAATCCCCCACCCTGCCCTACCCAAATTTTACACTAATTCTCCAGCTTCCCCTTTAGAAAAAAGCCTGAAATGTGGCAGGCTTATTCTTTACGCCTTTTTTGGGAAAAACAAAACTTGGTAGCTTCTTGGAGGCGTCAAGGTACATAGCAATTTAAAGAAAACCTGCAAATTGGGGGGGGGGGGGCTAATCCCCCACCCTGCCCTACCCAAATGATGTCCCTTACCTCACACTCCTAGAGGCAATTGTCTTAGATATTTGGAAACATGACCCTATGATGTGTATAATAATCTAGGAGCTTCGTGACTTTAACACTATAGGTTACATTATAAATTACCTACCACTACAACTGTGGTCGGTCCATGACACTACACCAGCAACAAATTCCAAGTTTTTGCCACACATGAGGGGTCCCCCGCTGTCACCATCACAAATAGTGGAACTTTCGTGGGGATCGTCTGTTGGCAAATAAATTGAATTCGTTTTCATATTATTTAATTAATTGATTGAAACTTCAACTCGTTAATTTTTAAAATTATTTTTTGAAAATCTTTCACATGGAAATATATTTTACTCGCCGTAAACCAAATCTTCTGACAAGATATCATGTTTTACTAGTCTTAAACTAAATATTATGATAAGCTTTTCTATTTTACGCAACGTAAGCCAAGTTCTCTGGCAAGATATCATGTTTTACTCGCCGTAAACCAAATCCTCTGACAAGGTATCATGTTTTAATCTTCTTTAACCAAATCTTCTGACAACTGACAAGGTATTATGTTTTATTCGTCTTTAACCAAATCTTCTGACAAGGTATCTTGTTTGACTCGCCGTAATACAAGTCTACTTGCCCAATATCATATTTTACGCACCGTAAATCTAGTCTTCTCTCAAGATGTCCTATTTTACGCGCCGTAACCAAGTTCTCTGGCCAGATATTATATTTACTCGTGGTAAACCAAGACTTCTGGCCGGATATTATATTGTACTGTCGTTGAAAACCAAGTCTGGTTGTTAAAATCAAATCTTGTGTCCAAAACTCTGGTTAGTTTCGACTTTTCAATCCTAGATAAAAACTATTTTAACAGAATTTCATTTAAGCTATATCATTTAATTATATTTTAACCACATTTTTTTATAAAAATTAGAACAAAGGGTTGACCAAAACTTGCCATACACAAATCTCAAATCCAATAAAAAAAATTCCAAGCCAAATACCTCTTCAAAACTGAAATGTACTGCCAAGTTGGCCCGTGGAGTGATGTCAGTCAAAAATGTACTCTTGAGAAACTGAGATCACATTATTAATGCCTTTTGTTAAGAGTTTTAAGTATTGGGTCGTGATGATGTTGAGTCTTCTGCTTGTTCTTATGCCAGTTTACCCCATCTGAGCCAAAGGCCGTCCACAAGAACTTTCAAAGCATCAATTTCCTGTGCTGTCCTTTCCAGTTGCTTCCCGGTGTATCCCAAATTTTGCGGTCTACATCTGGCTAACGTCTCCATGTATTCTTTGGCCTTCCTCTTTTTCTTTTTCCCTGTGGATTCCATGTTAGAGAATGTCTGGTGGGGCTATCTGACAATTTTCGAAGGATATGCCTTACTACCTCCATCTTCTCTTTATGATGTATTCATCAATGGGCACCTGGTAAGTCCTTTCTATTACATCTTTGCTAGTGATTTTATTTGACCATTTCATGTTCAAGATCTTTCTAAGGCATGTGTTATAAAGGTTTGTACTTTCTGCTGTTGTTTTCCAAGTTTCTGATCCACATAGTAGAACTGTTTTGACATAAGTTTTAAAGATTCTGACTTTGGTTTGCAGTTTCAGCTCCTTCGACTCCCATATTTTCTTTAATAGCACAAATGTTGATCTAGCTTTTCCAATTCTGTCCCATACATTTGCCTCGGATTCGCCATTTATGTCGATGGTGCTAAGTATGAAGAAGGACTCCATTTCTTCCAGTGCCTTTCCTGCCAGAGAGATATACTTTTGGTTGGCTAGGTTTACCTTCATGATGTTAGTATTTCTTTTATTTATATTGAGTCTGAGCTGTGCTGAAATGGTGGCTACCTCTTTGGTCTTTTCCAGCATTTTTTGCTGGTTGTGGGACAGAAGTCCAATGTCATATGTCATTCAGTTGTTCCCAGAGTGTCTACTGTGTCCCGTTCCTCATTTTTAAATGGATTTTTTTTCATCCTCTAATCAATGGCGAGGATGAATAGGAAGGGTGACGAGGGACATCCTTGTCTCACTCCAGTTTCCACTTCAAAGTCATCTGTGAGTCTACCTTCGTGGACCAACTTGAAAGTCATTTCTTCATAAGAATGCATGATCCTGACTAGTTTTCCTTGTACTCCATAGTGCCGAAGAAGTTTCCACGAGGTTTGTCAGACCAGGGTATCAAAGACCTTTTCGTAGTCTATAAAATGTATATATCAGTGGGAGTTCCATTTGATGGACTGTTCTACAATGATTCTTAATGTTGCAATTAGATCTGTGCATGAACTGTTTCGGCGGAAGCCAGTCTGTTGATCTCGTAATAATTCTGTTAAAGACTTTTCCTGGAACAGACATCAGTCCCATTCCTCTGTAATTTGCACAATGGCTGAGTTCCCCTTTTATTGGTATTTTGATTTAGGTATCTTTCTGTCCAATCTTTTGGAACTCTCTCTTCTTCCCATATCTTTTCAAACAGAGGGTGCAGCATGTTGACTATTGTATCTATATCAGCTCTCATCATCTCTGTTCTGATGTTATCCGTTGCCGGTGATTTCCCTAAGTTGAGCTGCTTGATGGCCAGAGCTATTTCTTCCTTATTTGGTGCTCTTTCTTCTATTTGTAAGTCTTCATTTACTGGTTGTATGTTTGGTGCGTCTGTGGGTGGTGGTATGTTTAATAGTTCCTTAAACTATTCATCCCAGCTTTTTTGGTTGTTCTTTCCTTTCCGTTATAGATCTGCCTTCTTTATCTTTAACAGGTCTCTCCGGCCTTATGTATCTCCCTGACACCTTCCTTGCAATGTCGTAGAGCTCTTTCAATCCTTTTGATGCTGTTTTTTTTACCTTTCGCTTTGCATCTTTCTATCTCTCTTGCACGTTTCTTTTCTCCAGCCGGGTGCGCTGCAGCTAGGTGCACTTTTCATTTCTTTTCCCTCTTTTATTTTTTGCACTGTGTTAAGTGAGAGCCAGTCTTTGTGTTTCTGCTTTACTGATCCTAAAACCTCTTGGCAAGTGGATGTTAGACATCTTTATAGTTTGCCATTTGTGTTCAGCTTGGTCATCTTCTGTTTGGTCTTCCAAGGCTTGGAACTTATTTCTTAAGGTGGCACTGAATTCTTCTCGTTTCTGCTCGTTTGCCGCTAGTACTACGTTGACGTTTGTTCGTTTAGCAGCTGGCTTTTCCTAGTTTTTCTTCAGTTTTAACTTAAGTCTTTTTACCCATACAAGAGGATGATCTGATGCGACATCATCTCTTTTTTTTTTTTTTTTTTTTTTTTTTTTTTTTTGCTCGTTCATCTTTGAGAGACCTTCTACATTTTGTGCTAAAACTTACGTGATCTATTTGGTTTTGCATTATGTTGTCCGGGAATACCCATATTATCTTATGGACATTTTTATATGGAATTCGTTGCCTCCGATAACAAGCTCATTTTTGGCGCAAAAGTCTGGTAGTCTTTCTCCGTTCTCGTTCCTCTCTCCTACACCTGGCGTCCTATGATTTCCTCATACCCACTGTTGTCTTTTCCGATCCTTGTGTTAAGGTCTCAAAATTAAAATGCCCAGGTCTCTTCTTGTGAACTTTTCTGTTATTGCTTGTAGTCTATTCTAGAATGTTTCTTTCTCGTCTTCTTTGCTATCGTTGGTGGGTGCATAATACTGCATTATGTTAATCTTTATTTTCTTTTTATAGGTTCGGAAGTTTGCTTTTATTATTCTTGGTCCATGGGCTTCCTCAATGATGTTGAGTAGTCAGTCATAATTATGTTGAGGAGTAAGTCATAACTATGCTGAGAAGTGAGTCGAAATAATGTTGAGAATTGAATCATAACAGTGTTGAGTAGTGAGTCGCAAAATATTTTAAGTTTTGTCATTACAATTTTAAGTTGTGAGTCATAATATGTTGAGTAGTTGCCTACACTGCTATTCGTCAGATCAGCTCCATAAGCCAATACCTAAAAGTTAGTGCAACAAAAACCCTAGTCTGTGCTCAAGTTCTCTCTTGCCTTGACTATTGTAATTCTCTTCTAACAGGCTCACCAAAACAATTCTTAGAAAGATTACACAAGTTTCAAAACTCATCTGCAACACAAATTCTAAAGCCAAAAAAAGGTGATTACATCACACCACTACTTCATTCACTTCTTTGTCTCCCTGTATAAGCACGGATTGACTACAAACTCTCTGTTCTCTGCCACAACTTTTTCTCGAATTCCTCCCCTTCCTATCTAACCGAACTTCTCTCTGTCTATTCACCCCTTCTACAGCTTCGCTCCTCCGCAGATGCGTGTATTCTTTCTGTCCCCAAATGTCGCAAAAAAACATACGGTGAACGATCGTTCTCTTTCTGTGCCCCAAAATAATGGAATTCTCTTTCCTTACACATCCGTAATATACCGACCATCACAACCTTCAAAACTGCAATCAAAACACATCTATTTAAACTCTACTACGCTGACTGATTCCCATTTTTTTTTAAATTAATGTAATGGTTATTTAATTATTTTTTTAAGTTTTTAAGTTATGTTTGTTAAATTGCTTGTTCAGCGATGTGAGCCCAGCCCTAGGTTGGGGTACAACACTATATAAAACCACTTATAATAATAATAAATCGTGAGTCATTACAATGTTGAGTAGTGAGGCCTAATAATATTGAGTTGTGATTCATTACGATGTAGAGTAGTGAGTCATAATAGTTTTTAAGCAGTGAGTCGTAATAATGTGGAGTAGTGAGTCATAACAATGTTGAGTAGCGAGTCATAATAATTTTGAGTTGTGAGCCGTAATAATATTGAGGAGTATGGTGTTATTTTACGATTCCTAATTTTTTAAAATGAGGTCATTTATCATTCAATCCTCTTCGTTTAAATTTTAAATACGAGATAACCCATCTACGGATATTGTCTGTGTGTGCATTAGAATTCCCTAGTCCAACTAATGTGTTTTGTTCACTTTGACTATCCCCCCCCCTTTTTTTTTTCATTTCTTCTATATCTTAAGGGCCAACGATCAATTTAACAACTTCCGAAATAGGTTTGGATTCTGAGGGTGTTTGATGAGCCCCACTTGTTGTCAAGGGAAACACTTAAATCTAACAAATACTTTGTGACTATAAAAGTGACATCGCCGAGTGTAAATAACAGAGTCGTTTGCTTACAAATTCTCCATTAATATTACACTGTGTTCACACCCACAAGTTGCAAATAAAGAAAACCTCCTTGCCAACAGCAAACAAGATGGCTGACACTCTCATTTGAGTTCACGACCGCTCTCTCACAAAACACCCAGGAACTGTGCCTTCAACATAACTTAACACAAGCTTAGCCCAAAACCACGAAGTAACCCCTCCCACCCATCACATGTCGCCCCCACACACAAAATAAACCTCTCACAGTCAACAACTTCTCATTACACACATTCATTCTCCTAAATCTAGCGCATAACACATACAGCTTAACAGCTTAGCAGGATTCAAAGATTGCCGGCTAGAAGAGACTCTAAAAAAAACGCTGACCTGTGTCTTCAAACACGCAGATATGATTTCTTGTGATGGTAGCACCAACTGGCCGCACACGATTCTTGCACTCGGAGACGGATATTTTTTTAATGTGCGCCTGCATTAGATGGGGGTGCTCTTGTCTGCCATAGATTAGACCCCAGCCAATCATGACACACATCTTGTCCAAAAACGATGAGCCTTTCGGAGCCAACTTAGCTGGCTGTCAGATGATAAAATTAGTAATGTAGCTGGCTGTCAGATGATAAAATGAGTAATCTAGCTGGCTGTCAGATGATAAAATGAGTAATGTAGCTGGCTGTCAGATGATAAAATGAGTAATGTAGCTTGCTGTCAGATGATAAAATAAGTAGTGTAGCTGTCTGTCAGAAGATACAATAAGAAGTGTTGCTAGCTGTCAGAAGATAAAAAAATAAGTGTAGTTTACTGTCAAAAGATAAAATATGCAGTGGAGCTGTCAGTCGAAAGATAAAATAACAAGTGTAGTTGACTGTCAGAAGATAATATAAGTAGTCTATCTCTCTATCAGAAGATATAAAAATAAGCATAGTTGGCTATTAGAAGATAAAATAAGTAGTGTAGATGTATGTCAGAAGAATTAGTAAGTAGTGTTGTTTCTGACAGTAGATGAAATAAGTAGTGTAGTTGGCTGCCAGAAGATAAAGTAAGAAATGTTGCTTGCTGTCATAAGATTAAATAAGTAGTGTAGCTAGCTGTCACAAGATAAAATAAGAGCTGTTGCTTGCTGTCGGAAGATAAAAAAAGTAGTATTAGCTGGATGTCGGAAGATAAAATAAGTAGCGTAGCTGTCTGTCAGAAGATATAATAAGAAGTTTTGCTAGCTGTCAGAAGATAAAATAAGTAGTCTAGCTGGCTATCAGAAGATATAATAATAAGTATAGTTGGCTATCAGTAGATAAATTGATACGTGTAGTTGACAGTAACAAGATAAAATATGTAGTCTAGCTGGCTATCAGAAGATATAATAAGAAGTGTAGTTGGCTGCCAAAAGATTAAATAATAAAGAGTAGTTGACTGTCAGATGATAAAATAAGTATTGCTGCTCTCTGGCAGTAGATAAATTAAGTAGTGTAGCTGGCTGTCAGGAGATAAAATAAGTAGTGTAGCTGGCTGTCAGAAGATGAAATAAATAGTGTAGCTGGGTATCAGAAGATAAAATAATTAGTGAAGCTGGATGTCAGAAAAAAAAATAAGTAGTGTAGCCGACTGTCAAAAGATAAAAAAAGTAGTGTAGATGGATGTCAGATGATAAAAAATTGTTGATATTATTTATGTATTGCATCTTGTAATTGTATCAAACAATCGCGAAGTTAATTTATTCACCAGCCTGCTGTGGTCCAGATTATTTTTAATATTTATAATATCCTTTTTAGCAATATTAGCTTTGATATATATATTTACACAGTTGTTCTTTCAATTGACCACAAGTTTCAGTACGGTGGAACCCTGCCATAACGCGATGATCGGGCTCCATAAAGTCGGATCGCGTTAAAAGCGCTTTTACAATATTGAACTTTTTTCCGAGAACATTTTCTACGATATTTGGAAAAGTTATGATTTTCTTCGCTTTAAAAAATGGCTTTCCAAGCAATGGATACAATTTTCCAAGAACTTAGGCCTCATGGAGTAAATGAATTTCAAATTTCGGGGGCCATGCTACGACCGGGTTATATCCGAATTCGCGTTATGGCGGGGCGCCTTACAACGGGGTTCCACTGTACTACCAACATCATAGAGTAAATGTGTAGTCCTGTTAATTTATAAAAAAACTTTTTTTTTGTAAATTAACTTGATATGGCGAATCTAACTATTTATTTTTGTTATGGTGACATTTTAAGACTTAATTAAACTTTCGATTCATTAATTACATAATATATCATAGGTTGACACTTATCAAACCAGCCAGAATACTGTAGATCGACAATCAACGAAATAGCCAAAGTAATGTAGACTGACTGTTATGAAGACGTGTTTACGTCACTTTCCCCGTGCCGTGAACTCTGTTTGAACCCCAAATTAGGCTGCGTTCGTATTGGGCGTGGCCTATTTCCTTTGATCTTGGCCTTTGTTTACTACAAATACAAACTAAAAATAAATTAATATGTTCTAATACAATTTTGTGGAAAGCACGAGAGTGAACTAGACCGGTAAACAATGTATAAAGCGTTTCTGGAATGCGTATTACGCTGCATATATAAGGGGTTTAATGAACATTAAGATGGGGAGATTCATCGAGGAGAGATATTTTTCACTTCACGAGACAAGTGTATTATTATGTGTGTACTCATAAGTGTTTATTCGCATTCATTATTGTACATAATTAATTGGCATATTGTATTAGCTGTGTACCGGTACAAGACATATTCTATTCTGTAAGTTGATGAATTTTGAATCATATTTCTTTTATTTTGTTAAATATTGATACTTAAATAAATCTTATTAATTGTAATTAGCAACTGTTTTGAGTGTCGTAGTTTTGCTATTGTATTTCTCATATGGTATCGTCCTTTGTTATGCACTGCTTGAACGAGCCATAAAATTAAAATAAGAGATTAATCTATCACTATAGAAGGCAGTAAAATTGACACTTAAGAAACCAGCAATTTATATATAACTTTTTTTGGGTGGGGTGGGGGGGTAGACTAAGCAGGTTTCGCAAGTGGCCTTCTCAAATAACAAGTGGCAAGTTCAAAATCACCTGGACGTGATCGTTGAATTTGATCGGGCTCTCCAAATAAATGGTGGCGATATCATTGGGGAAGCCCAGGGCGACGCTAAGTTTAAAGCCAGGGTGTCTTTGGAACGATCGAACTCTTATCAACTGGGCAGATTTGTCTATGTCTTCCAGGCTCAGTGTTCCAAGCAAGACAGCGTAGTCTTCCTCGTCGTCCTTTTTATCAAAGCAATGTGCGGCTGTCAGTAACTGAAAGCAAATCAATGTCAGATTCTCGGACGTTTTTTCATCCTAAGGAATGATGCCTGCACTACGTTAAGTCACAGATTTTTTTTATAAGTGTGTGCTTTGCCAAAAAGAATAAGTTAAAACTAATGATTTAGCTTCCTTGTGTGCCATCCGGGATGGGCCCAGAGTAATACTTACAGTCAGTGACGTAGCTAGTGGGGTGTGGGGTGCGTATCTACTGGGTGGCACCAAACAGGGGGGGGGGGGGGGGGGCCACCAATTGGAAAAAAGGGGGGGGGGGGGGGGGGGGGGGGGGGGATAGAGGGGGGGGGAGCAAAGGGGGGGGGGGGGGAGGGGGACACCAATTTGAAAAAAGGACATATTTACAGAGCACATACTGCTCGGTCTAACCCGATCACATGTAAATTTTCCACACACATAACCAATCAAAATGCGTGCTTTATTAAAAGTTTAAGGTTGATGCGCCAGAAATGAGGGTCAGAAAAAGACTGCTTTGACGATGATTACAGACCGCCGATTTAAGTTTTCGGTAATTTCTGTGACAGGAAGCTATATTTATCTTGATTCTGAGACATAAAGCTTCCCATTGACACCAAATACGATTTGGTTTGGTGATTCTAAGTACATGAATCGAATCGGTAAAATGACTACAATGGTTTACAATATGTACTCATATTTTTTAATAATTAACTTAAATTGATTTAATTTTTTTTAATCTGTTTTTTAAAACCATATTGAAACCCAGTAGTACTCAAAATGTCATATTTTAACCAACTCGTCACTAGCACCGCCCTATAAACATATTTCGACTGCTGGGTTTTACCTGCCACCTTTGTGTATTGTATTTTGGATAGTGCTCTGTTGCATGTGAACCGTTGTAAGTAATTATTTTGTTTGTTGTCTTGAAAATGACACGATTAAAGCAATTTTATTGCTCAAGATTATTCTATCACGCCATACGGCATGCACAAATCTGAAATGAATAAAACAGAGTAGGGTTAAACCTGAAAAAATAAACGTAACAAAACAGCGAACGTGTCGGCAGAAAGCTTTCGTCAGCGAACGAAACAACAGAAAAAACGGTATAAAAATAAGAAATAGCACTTAGCTGGTAAGTAGTATCTGTGGGCAGCAATAGAAGTGTCAGAAGGAAAATGAGTGAGAGTTTAAATAAGCAGCGGCGAAAAAAAGGGGGGAGAAAAATGTTCACTGTGATAGGTCAGAACCTGAAGGGGCGGAGCTAGGGTCAAGCTGTGAACAGAGACATAACATTAATCCCATCTGGCGTCAAAGTGCCGTAAGTCAGGATAAGTCTGTGTTCCAAATTGACCCGGCTGGCGGTGTTCGTGCTAGCCACAATCGCACTTATTGAAAAGTCCGCCTTGCCCTGGTGGTCACTACTATTGAAGTGTTTGGAGAGGGGACACTGTATATCCTGTGTAATGTTTCGGAGGTGTTCCGTACACCTGTCAGAGAGACGGCGTCCAGTCTCCCCTATGTATGTCATCTGACAGCGGGTGCAGACAATGACGTGGACAACATTGCGGCTTGTACAGAGGAAACAGTCGCGTATCTGAAAACTGCCCTTGGGGAAACGTATGCGTTCAGTCTGGACGACAAAAGGGCACGTGTTGCAACGACTGCGTCCACACGGCTTGGTCCCAAAGTGGGAGGGGGGAGCATTGATACGACTGCGTACAAGGAGGTCTCTCAGATTTTTATCCCGTCTGAAAACAATGAGAGGTGGGGAAGAGAAAATTTCTCGTGTGTCGGTGTCTGCGAGTAGTATAGATCGATGTTTAAGGAAAACACGTTTAGCAATCAGATTGTGAGGGTGATAAGTTAAAATGAGTTTTGTCCTGTCAACATTGTCGCTCAGACGTGGTCTGAAGGCATCAGCACGTGTAATATTCTTAACCCTTTGGAGGGCTGATGAAAGTACTGTCTCCGGGTAAGACCTACACCGGAAAAAGTCTATCATTTCAAGTGCCTTGTCCCAAAAGTCCTCATCCGACCGACAAAGTCGACGAAGATGGAGTAATTGAGAGAAAGGAATAGAGTCCTTACAGGATTTAGGGTGGGATGAAGAGTAGAGTAGATAGCGGTGGCTGTCAGTGGGCTTAACGTAGGCTGAGGTGTGTAGGGTGTCTTTGTGAAGAGTGACTGTAATGTCTAAGAAATTGACTGAGGTCTCAGAGATAAGAGATGTGAATTTAATGGAGGGGTGAAAGGAGCCTACAAAGTTGATGAACAGGTCAAGTTCACTCCTCTCCATAGGGGTGACCCCTATACCATCATCTATGTACCTCTTATAGAATTGAGGGAGGCGTCCAGTATAGCTGCTTTCGACCAAGTGTTCGAAATGCCCCATGAACAAGCAAGCATAGCTGGGTCCCATTTTAGTCCCCATAGCAACACCACTGATTTGGTCGAAGAATTGGCCACCAAACTCAAACGAATTGAGGGTGAGGACTAGTTCAGCCAATCTGAGGAGGGTGTTGGTGGGTATAGATGGGTGGGGTCTAGTCTCGAGAAAGAATTTGAGAGCTAAGAGACCGTCAGTGTGGGGGATGGAAGTGTATAGAGAACATACATCAAGAAGAAATAGATGATGTTTCTTTTCAGGAGGGATTATGATGGATTCAAAGGTTTGTAGAGCATGGTTGGTGTCCTTAATGTAAGTTGGCAGTGAGGCAACGATGGGTTGAAAAACTCCATCAAGGAATTCCGAGATATGTTCGGTGGGGCAAGAGCATGCTGAGACAATGGGTCTGCCAGGGTTACCATACTTATGAATTTTGGGAAGTAGGTAGAAGCATGGCTTACCGAGGTCACTATCGAAGATGTG